>JAAAKL020009959.1:0-14714 GCA_010016065.2 Carybdea cf. marsupialis auct. non (Linnaeus, 1758)
CTCGAGGGTCCCGGGGGAGGGCGTGGGGCGTCCGAGGAGAGCGCCTCCGGCTGTTATCCTCGGGGGCTGTTGGCCGTCCTGTCTGGTGCGAACGGCGGTCCGGGGGGGGGGGGGGGGGGATGGGATAAAAATCGTTTCGAGGCACAATCAACAAATTCCATTCAAATCTATCAGAAATAAAATACCATGGAAACTTTAACATATATATAACTATCATTTTGCAGCCTCTTAGCGGCGAAATAAGGGGGGGGGGGGGTCGATTATTTTACTACTAATTGTAAATACATAACAGATTCACCACATGTAAACGATGAATGCTGTAAAACAAAATACAGCAAACGGCTGTCTAATAATCGTCTAACGAGATAAAGCAAAGAAAGGTCTGTTGTGTGGTTACATATTATTATTGAAAATTAAGGACCCCTTCTATGTGTTACTTGTGTGGTAGTTGATGATTTCCAAATGTCTATACTGCTTTCTCTTTTATGAATTCAACACATAAAAACGAAGTCGCATGTTTGAATGTGTATTGGTGAAGCTCAGGAGAGCAAGCGTAGGAGGCGAAGAGCAGGAGATGAAGCGTAGGAAGTGAAGTATAGGAGGCAAAGCACAGGAAGTGAAGTGTAGGAGATGAAGAGTAGGAGGCGAAGCGCTGCAGAGGAAGTGTAGGAGATAAGGTGTAGCAGGCGAAGCGCAGGAGAAGAAGCGTAGGAGGCGAAGCGCTGCAGAGGAAATGTAGGTGATAAGGTGTAGCAGGCGAAGCGCAGGAGAAGAAGCGTAGGTGGCGAAGCGCTGCAGAGGAAGTGTAGGAGATAAAATGTAGCAGGTGAATCGCAGGAGAGGAAGTGTAGGAGGTGAAGCACAGGAAAGGAAGCATAGGAGGCGCATCGTAGGAGGCAAAGCCTAGTAGGTAAAGTGTAGTAGGTGAAGTGTAGGAGGTGAAGTGTAGGAGGTGAAGTGTAGGAGGTGAAGTGTAGGAGGTGAAGTGTAGGAGGTGAAGTGTTGGAACTGAAGTGTAGGAGGCGAAGAGTAGGAGTCGAAGTGTAGGAGGTTTAGCGGCAGAAAATAAAGTTTTCTGATACTACTCAATCGTATCACGGTGGCAATTCTGTTATAGTTCCGACTAATACTCATCGAAATTGCCATGAAAAAACTTTCATTACGCATCCATAGGAAGTTCTATTAACCTACAACTCTGGCTTGCCTAAACAGAACTAACATGAATAGTCTTGTAATAAAAACCTCAGTAGAAGTAGTAGAGGGTGTGGTGATTGCTACCATTTCCCTTTTCGTAACTAAACAATACTACAGTTACAACAACGACAATACCAGAGCAAAAATGCCCTTATCACGAGTAGCGTACGATGGGAGTAAAAGTTATCATGGAGACACCTTAACTGGGATCAGGAGATCGGTTTAAATAGAGGTATGCCTCGCCTAACTATCTAAATAAGTTGCTCCTTCAATACTCTCGACTGTATATAGCCTTTGCAAAACCTTGGTCCACCTTTTGGTCCACCTTTTGCCTGAAATTCCTATCTTTTTAGATAAGGGTGTATAATTTTAGCAGAAGCAATGGCAAGTAACTTTCAGCAATGGATATAAACCCGTTAGTCGAATATTGATGATACGCGTAGGCAAGGGTGGGGAAGAGGCAGGTCCCTCTAACGAATTTTACTTTCTTTTTCCTCAGTTTTAGCTGTTCCGTTTTCCGGTTAACTATGTTTATTAAGCGATTTTAGTTCACACCCCTTCCCCCCAATATCTTCCTATCTTTCTGGGTGGTTCACAAAAGTTGTTCTTTCCCGTTTCTCTCGACATCGTTCTAACTAGAACTAGAATCCTCTCCATCTCCTTTGTGTTTGATTCTTATTCCCTCCCTCTTACTAATCAGACTTCGCAACAAACTAAAGTGAATCAACCATTCTCAAATCCGGCAATCCTTTAAATGTAACGCTTCTAACGCCTCCGATATTAACAGACAAATGCTAATGACACGACAAACAGGGTATAAGAAGCATTTCTGCACAAATAAAAAGACTTGAAATTTTAAAAGGTGTTCCTCTACCGACGATCGACGCCACTTAATCAAAACAACCCTGTGGTATGTTCATATTTTAAGAAAGAATAAAAATTCTCAAGTCTAACTAGGTACAAGTAATAGCGCTCTATCTTCTATATAGACTTCTGTGGACTTGGGAACATCTGCATAATTTTCCGAACATCGACGACCCTATAAGAAAAAAATGTAATCTGAGTTCATTTCTTGTAAAAACCTACTAAGACCAACAAAACGTTCCTTCAGCGGGCTGTCCATCGTATCAACATCGACAATCAGCTGTATTGGTGCTTACAACCAACTGAGTCAACAGTGACGCTCAGCCGCAAACACACACTACATTGGCAATGTTAACAAAAGCTGTACCTGTTCCAGATGTATGGAAGTCCTTTTTTACCGTTGTGCCCCTACCCAGTAATTGAAGTATCACGTGGATGCTAAAGTTGTTACACAAATGACCTTGTACTTTGAAATTCAGAGAAGTGATCACGACTACTCACACTTCATATAGATAGGTTTTCCGGTAAGATATTCTTACCTGTCGAAGCATAAAATGGAGTTGGGTTGACACTCGACAACGACACTGCTTACCAAGAACTTATAATTCGTTCCTTTTTTCCTGAGGTCTAACTTTGCCAAATGGCCGAAGAAGATTCGCTGAAACAGATTCGCAAAACTATCACAGTTTCGAAGTGATTCAAGTCGAAGAGGTTACTAGTAAACCATTAGCATAGCAAACGAGTCTTAATACGATGGTAATTAGACAATTATACCTATTATCTGCAACGTTTGTACTGATGGCTGTTAGACTAACCTAAAAATCTAAAAGAGGAAACTTTTGAAAAGAAGTACCATTTTAATAGTGTTTTAATAAGGCTCGCCTCCTAAATGGGTTTCTTCAAGAAATTTCGTCCTCTAGTCTAATGATACTTTCGTATTTTATTGACATGATGTCAATTTCATGTCACTCTTTGTACATTCAGTAAGGCTCACCAGATGTATAACCATGATAAAAGTGTGGCAAGAATTTGAGTTGCAAATGGTCGAACATGAACTAAGCTACATAAAAAATTGTCTGCTCTTCTCAGTAATCTTTTAAAGAGGAATTCAAGAGCGAAACGGCAAATCTCAAACGGTTTCCTGGTCCTGGTTTGAATTAGATATTAACAGAATACTGAACCAAACCCCAGCATCATAAATCTGGAAATTTTGACTGGCCTGTCAGTGCCAAAGTCCAACAACATAACAAAACAATAGCAGACTCCACAAGAAACATTATGCCGAACCCGAGAATAGTAACGAAGCCGTAAATCAAAAGTTGGTTATCAACATAGTTGGATTCTATGTTGAAAACGCAACATCGATAAACTGAAAGTTTTAAATAGTAATCAATGGCACCTTACCCTCTTTTGTTTGATAGCGGTGTTGAGGCTGATAGCGCTTTATACTGGTCTGATTTCAAAAACCTCGGGAAACTATCCGTCTTCATCAACACGAAAATATGATCCTACGAAATGAAATAACAAAAATACATTAAAATGATGCAAGACTGATACATTCTGACAAGGGATTGCATTCAACCCGATAAAAAGATAACAGCTTCCGATAACCTACGATAAATCGTAGACTAAGGGCGCTATCATTTTTTTTATCGCAGTATGGCAGTCAGTCTGTCAGCCAATGGATCAAGCCAGTTGCTTCGGCAACCTCCACTCTTCTTCCACGGCCAGCTCGTTCATCGATCACTGACTTCGGATAATCGAGAGATCGGCAATCATCACCTATTATTGTTGATCAATGTATGCTATCCATGTACGTGCGACGTTGGCCCTTAGTCATCAATTGGCATTCGAAGCACCTTCCATTTTTGCTCCTCCAGCGATGTCTTGCATATGTGGCACACTACTCTCTATGCCAAGTTTGACAGAGCAGTACTTCGTGTTTGGGAGATGAAAGATACAATGTGAGAGAACAACAAAGGGACCAAAAAGCTACATTTTCTCTATTGATCATACAGATAAATTAGGTAATACACTGAGTAACGGGTGACAATGTCGTCAACAATCAAAACAATGCGGTGGGTGTAGAAAATGAGGTTGATGTGAAGCCTCCTATCGGTGAAAGCACATTTTAAGATTACCTGAAAGTAATGTCCATTCAGAACTTCATGTAGAGACCATGACGACCGTTTTTCATCAGCGAGCGTCTAGCCAGAGCGTACTCTTTCCTCGTAAAGGCAAACTACGCCTCTAACCCTTGACCGGTGCTACTAAACGCCTATTAACTTTCCGACTAAGAATCCTTGTCCTTTCACACTCGCAGAGTCTATTTTTGTTTGGAATGTACATACATTTAGTCTGAAATTTGCTTGAATTACAACAAATACTGCTAATATTACCTCCTGAAAAAGTCTTGAATTGAAGGATTTTATGTGAGTTTGATTTACCACTGGGGAACGAATGATTACGAATACCAAACTGGTATTAACACAAACAAACAGTTCAAATCATTCGCGACATTTTCGAGTTATATTGATTTAAAAGTTAACTTCGCACAGCACAGCACAGCAGGAGCTAAACATTTTAAAACACCTACTGTGCTTGGTATGCGTCTGCGCTAAGTTCTCATATTTCCCATATTATTTACAATTGCAATATTCTACTTTATAAGGACTCGCACCTCAGTGACCAAGCTCTTTTAGGGTTTTTTTATTCTTGATTAAGACTGGGTCCTCTGACTAACGATGTTTAAAAAATGGTATCGAGGCGGGAGCGTTCAGAAAGCTAAGAAACGTAAAGACGAATTGCGTGGCATGGCGGTTATCTTTTATTTCTCAAAACGTGGCCAGTGGCCTCGATAACGTCTTATACATTCTCTAAACCATGGCTCATTAGAAAGGCCTCACTTTAACGTCGCACCTAGTCCTCAGCACTTCCGAATGCGAAAGCTGGAGATGACGTATGGGTCTTCAGAATGGCAGATAACACTCTCACTAATGGTGTATTTAAATTAAACATAAAACGTATAGTTTCAAGTCAGCCATTACAAGATTGAGGGGCTTGTTCACAGATTGTGTTGGCGGTACTTAGGAACCGACTTATAAGGACTCGTTACGGAATTTTTGGATCAGAATTTAAAATAGTATAAAACAGTTAGCACATGTACGAGAACGGGAATAGATCTTAAGTCAAAAAGAACATAACCACGCACTTCCTAGGGCATCCGTCGTTTTCGAATGACAATATTTAACTTATGGTTTCCAGTCATTTAACATTTATTTCATGTTCACAACATTGCAACTGTATAAACTTCACTAAAATGATGCTAAGTAACTCGTTTATCATCCGTAAGTTCTCCAGTTGACGCCAATTCTATTAATTAAACAAATAGTGTTAATATACCTGAGCTGGTTCAAATGTAAAATGCGTCGGCGACTTCATGTTATCTTCTACTTTTTCTTTTGCTCTCGAGTCAACATTTACTGGGTGAACAGCTTGGTCCGATAAATATTCACTAAAATCGACAAAAAGGAATTCATATGCATATGTGACAAAGCAGTCTTAACAACAACAAAAACAACAACTGGGTGGTGAGTTGCTACGTAGGCTCGTATGCACGAAGTGAAAAACCACTAGGAGCTTACGATGAATATACAACATCATTGGTAAAAGTTTATTCCCGTCATCTGGGTGCAAGGCAATGACAACAGTTACGGCAAGAAAAACTGAAAACGACAAAGGAGCTCGGCTGAAAAATCTGTTCCTCTCCCTCCTCTTCCTCAGTTGATCCACTTTCAACTTTTAGTTTGACTGTTTCTCTCTTTCACTGTTCCTATTCTTTTTCTTCCCTTTTTTCTCCTTCTTCTTTCTTTCTCTCCTTCTTCCCTGTTGCAATACTTTCTCCCGCTCGCTTGTACCTTCATTCCTTCTATTTTAGACAGTTCTTTCGATCGATCTTAGTTTCACTTCTCTCTACCTTTTCTGCTACATTTCTTTGCTTGTTAAGGCATGACAATGGCGGGCTGCAGAATGCCAAAAAAGTGAGGGGGGCAAAATCAAAATAATAAGAGAAACCTCTCTGATAAAACACTTACAGTATATTGTTTTTACCCCCTCAAATGGGGGACGCATACCCCTGCTCCTTGTATCTGCGGCCCTTACAATGGCTGATCTTTTCCAGAGTAAGCCATCGCATTACGGTTTACAAATCAAAAGAAAGTTCCCAACTGAAATGAAGGGTTAGAAACTACTTCGAACGCGAACGCTGCTCCTGATTCTGCAGAACCTCAAACCGATTGATGCGCTGGCCACAAATAAACAGTTATGGGTTAATTGACAGATGAAAATGGTTAACTATCTGTTTACTTTCCCTAATTAGGTTCCGTTACCAGTACTATGAAGTTTCAAGGTTATCCAATGTTCTTACCTATAAATTTGTTTGGCTTTGTCTGGCAGCCTCCTCAGTGGACAACATTTAAATTCTTCGACTGACAACCAGAACCTATCGAGTAATGAGAAATTGTTTTAATGACGTAAACAAAATATGAGGTGTGTGATATAATGGTAGAAAGACAAAAATAAAAGCACGAGTATCATCGTCGTCACCACCACCACAACCACCACCACAACCACCACCACAACCACCACCACCACCTCTGGGTCCCAAAACAGCATAGTTAAGAAAAAGACATTGCTTCGTGACAAGTGACCGGCACCACAAATTGGTCTTGTAAATATAGCGAAAAATAAACTGCTGTTCATTCAACCCCTCACCCTCAGCATCTCATCGATAAAATACGCCCATCTTTCCTCCTTACGTGATCATTGTGATAGCTTGATCTTCGTCAACAACACCAACTGTTAATATGCTGGAGATGCTGACGCCCTACTAGCTTTATAATAATGCAGCATTGCTGTAACATTCTTGAAATGGGGCTGTTTTGCTGTATAAATAACCTTGGATCTTAAGCTTGATCGGAATTTATCAAATTGCCTATCTTTTACTTAGCTGCCTCGAACCGCGTAAGTCTATACTCACCTTAAATTTTCAGCACTGAATTCTTTCTCTAAGTATTTTAAGAAGAAGAGTATTCCTTCGTCGTCTTTTAGTAAATTATTAAATGACAACGACCATCTTCGAACTTGCTTTAATGACAGGGTGTGCCTGTGTGCAAGAGATAACAAATATTAGAGAGTAAAGCATGAGTTGAAAAATGTTGACAATCACAACCGAAAGCGCATGGTCATGTATCCCTGCGACATAAATAAAAGATACTTACTCATAATTTGGTAAAACGAACTTACAGTGTAAGAAATATCACCTTACGCTCACAAAGTGATAAATGAGCAAAGAAGGCCATTATCGTGATCGATAAACTAAAAGTAAGAATAATGGAATAAAAACGCACATTCTATGACCTCTTAATTCGGTTGCAAAAGTGAAGATCAAACATCCATGTTCGGGCTATGACATCATTTGTATAGAGAGGAAAGGAAGGGAACACGACATTGTCTTGCACCTACTTTTCTTCGTCTTGCCGCTTGAAAGCAGATACTTGAAGCATTAAGCTAATAGCAGTGCGGAATAGCGACTTCAAAAACCCCAAAATGATTAAAATCAATATTTATTCTTATCACCTTAAACATTTCATCCACAACAATCTTTTTCTAAATATTAAGGTAAACAACGCTTGTAAACTTTAACGTCAAACGTCCCGATTCCACAGGGGGGTCCTTTGGAGCCCTATAATAGTTTCTTTTCCATAACGTCTTTTTGCAAAACTCTAAAGTGTTGAAACGATTTGATATTTATTTTCGATCTAAAAAGGATGTGATGTTTTGATAAAATTCGATACTACGAATCGTCCCTTACAAAGCCCTTTCAAAATGCTAACTCAAAATTGCAGATTCATGTCGGCTATGTTTTCTTCGATAACTCTACCTCTGAAACATCATTTTGTGGCAGTAATAAATGGAAATGGTAGACTTTCTACACCTTTAGTGAACATTTCAAGAACTTTAACAAGAAAAATGCTTACATCAGTACATTTCATAAATTTTCAGATTTATGACTCAACAAAAGTAGTAGGTGATGCTACAATACTTCACATGAAGTAGGACAACCTTTAGTTCCAAAACAAGGATTGTAATAAGATAATTAGTTTTGTCATGAACAAAGTTAATGAACATGAGGAAACATTTAGAAGAGAATGAAAACCAAATAGGTTTTCTAAGATAAATAAAACTATTTATGCGCCCTCTTTAAAATGAAGGACTTTTTTGAACGAATGTTTTAACCGTATTTTTAACACATTAAAATTTACTTGTTCGTAAAAAGCGGTTTGTTACATAAGAAAAACGCACAAATTTACTAACCAATTCGACTTCATTACTGTAAACTAAGACCAAAATGCAATACGGCGAAGTTTAAACTTTCAGGCCTTCGCTGTTTTCGAAATAACACATATCATTAAAGGGGGCTCCAAGAGCCCTACCCAGCGTAATGAGATATACATCAAGACTCTGATAGAATAGTGTTTAAGCAAAAACTAACCCTTTAAAACGTAGCCATCTTTATTTAATTGAGAGTGGCAAGGTCAAGGTAAAAACGACACGGTTTTCAAGGCACCTTAGAGAATGCAAGTGAATTTATATATATGTATTGCCAACAGACAGCATAACACAGAATGTCTGGCCATCGTGAATAACTTTTTGGTAATCGATCTTAAAAGAGAGAAACCTTTACAGTTACATTACTGCTATTTCAAACGTGGGCCGTCCGTTACTTCCAGAAAAACCGAATAGGAGAGCAATAATACACTCAAATCCAAGAAGATGGTATACTTACTTCCCTCTGGAATCCTGCCAAAATGACGGATCGTCGCTCACCCAAGGATTTGATGGAAGAGGCGGAAGTAGGAAGGGGTCGTAGTTTTCATTTTGACTGCAATGGTTTACTAAGCTGGAGGAATTTAGAAAAAAATAGAATGTCAGGGGGAAGTTATAACATTTGATGCCTACAAACATCGATAAATGCGTACATGTACCAATTGCGATAAATAAATAAATCTTCATTATCACTTGAATCACGTAAACAGGTTTGCTGTCTTTAAAATTACCTGCTCGGCATCGTTTCAATAATTAAGGTTGTTGAAGCTATTCGGAGGTAATGTTTAAGTCCTCGAAATTATTGCTTGGTTATTACTTGGCTAACAATATAATCGGGGCTGCAATAGTCCTATTTCAAAAATTATTATTTCATTACTATTTACAGAAGAGTTACATTTGCTTCTTGACCTGATTTTACATTGCGTATTATACGAATACTGATTTAGATGCTCCTTTTGCTGCACAGAGTTTCGAAGAGACATGAACGAGAGCTTCAGGTTATACGAAAAAAAATCCGTACACTCACAGAAACGCGTGTGCCATATCTTTCGGTTTCCTATTCAGAAGACTGTGGCGCATCACTCATCTGAATCGCAAGTTCATCTAAACTTAGCGAGAACCTACACTGATGTACAGCACAGTACATACTGCAACATCAAAGAGTCCCGTCCTCAGTTTCCGCCTTCGAATATACCAGCTGACCGGCTACTCTTATTATTCAGAACAGTAAAAAAGTGTGATCTCGAGCCCGTGTATGCATTACCTTTTTTCAATAATCGAAACCGACTAAAAAGTGTCACCCATTGGGGCACTAAGTAGTTTATAGTAACATTATGGGAAAGAGCGTTAGCCTCAAACACCAAAATGCGGCCTTGAAAGGTAATCAAAGGAAAGCCATAGTAAATAAATGTGACATTCAACGAAGCTGCGCTCTCCATACCTTTCAACTCCCTTTGATGCTTTTACTCTTCTCAATTTTAATTGAGACTTCAACTCCTCTACCTGAAATCAGAGAGATTCTCCAGATATTAAATTGGGTTATCACACTGCACAGATTACCAAAACTATGGAGATTATCCCCCTAGAAAGAGAGAAAGTCTAAGATTTCTTCGTCTAAAAACATACAAATAATTTTTAGTACTTGAACATGCTTAATATTATCAGCAAGATCCTCAAAGACACGCTTTGACAAATCGTAACGGACGACCTGCTTTTTCCTCTTCTCCTTCCACTTTCTTGGCTCCAGTAATTTCTGTTGGCTGTGAAATAGTTGGCAACTCAAAACAGCTCCACGTCTCTCTCAGTCACATCATTCCACCTGAACCCTCTCTTTCCTCTTGATACCTCTCCACGGCAACTTGACGAATGTGGCCTTTGCAAGATCCAACACTGGCCTCAAGCTGTAAATAATGATGTGGTCTCTAGTGACCATGTCCAATATGTATTTCTGCTCACTTCTATGACATCCTCCTGGACACATGGCCCTAGCGTGGTTACCACTCCTGATCGCTCTCTCGACGGTACAGTCTGGCCCTTATGGTATCAGATACGCTATGTTAGTTTGCTACAAAAAATACTTGGTAGCAAAGTGATAATGGATCTCACAGTCAGATTTAACTACCTTTTTTCTCACATCTTTTACAAACTACATTTAAAGTTTTCCCCCTTTCCTGCAGCGTTCTGTTTCTAAAATTTGATTTGCAAATTAAAGATATGTGAATGAGACCCCAACTATATAAATATCTTTTTACATCTGAACTTAATTAAGCATATTCTTTATGTAGCAATGGGCTTTCACACATCACCATACCTTTGTCATCAATCATAAAAACATTGTATGTTGCATGTATAGAAATGCTACAGTTATAAATATTACATTATATAAATCATTCTACTCTGGTATAAGTAAGAGCCACGGAATACATTCCCGACTCTGGGTCAAGGCTTATAGCATGCAAACTGACAAACAGATCTCTCAATTATTGTATATGAAAACCAAGTTAATCCTAACCCACTTCCACTTAGCACTCCTGACGTTGCTACACCAGTCAAATCAAATACTAGTCTTAACTTAACACCGTATCTGATTCTGTCTGGAGCATAAAAAATATTCAAGCACAGCTTTTAAACAAAAGCTGAAATAGCGAATATACACAGTTACAAAGACCTGAAAATGTTGATTTAATGGCGGCAGGAAGGGAGATGGAAGATTGAAAGGTAGAAGGAACATCGAAAGGAAGAACAATCCTTTGGTGGAACAATGAAGATTGGTCACAATTTATGCTCGTAGTTTATGGTAACCAGTCAAAACCACATGTTTTAAGATAAAAGTGCTATGCAGCTTCAAGGTGCCTATGGAGGCATGGAAAATAACAATAGCTAATGAGGTGTGAAAGAGAGGTCTTAACATTTGGAAAGCCTTGCGGTACGAACATTACAAGTCTCTGCAGTCACGCTGTGGTTGATTTGAGTGTGCAAGGGTGCCCACATACTCCATTCTGAGTACATTTTTCGTTAACAAGTGATGGAATGATGGAATGAGATAGAATTCAAGTACTGCTGCAGATATGCATATTTTCAAAATGGAAACATTCACATCTGTAGCAAGTGTACTAATTTCAGGCGGCTATGCTTCTCATCTCCCTCTGCGAAATTTGGGCTTAAAAAGTTAGTGAATTTCGATCGTCTAGCTGATGCTCAAATAAGAGATTCTCCCACCTACAAAACCTTTTAAGTCTGATTCTTATTAATAATAGTAAAGTACGTAAAAATGACTTCTGCCCTTGTTAACAGTATCCACGTCAAGATAGCCTACCTCTGATTTTGCTTCTTCAATCGCTACTTCTAACTCTTCCTCAGTCATTCTACCTGGTATTTGATGTACAGATTTCTTGTGCTACAAACAAAGCAAAAATTTTTATCACTATGGAGCAACAAAGGAAAGTTCTGAGATTGAATGTAAGCACTTATTAAGTAAAATGCAAGCTTTGACCAAGGTACTAGAGAAATATAAAAGATTTTGCATATTAACAAGGCCTCGATTCTGCTCGGCATCATTTAAACAGCAGTAAGCAATGATGGCGGAAACTGCAGTACACGTCAGCTATGTTTCATTTCTTTATGAGAAGGTGTTGAAAACTGACACAATGATCATAAAACCAGTATCTTCTTAGAGATGGCAGTCAGCTCCTGCACTAGCAGTATTGTACGTCATTACAATATCAAATCATATCAAAGCACTGTTTAATCACTATTAATGTATGATTAATAGCTTCCAACAAAATCGCCATTAAAAGTATTTGCAAACAACCATCACTCTTGACAAGGTTTTACGAAACATTGTTTCCGTTTCATATCGATGAAGTTAAAATCCGTGTACAAAATACAAGTAGGTATTGGCTTGGCTTATTCATGTACTTTGAACAGGGCACTAGGGTAGGACTATAGGTCGAGGCATGCGCTGACAGACATCTCCCTGAAAAGTGGGGCTAGAGATAGCCTAACAATATATGCCTTCCATTATCAACAATTTTAAGGTTGTAAATGCGGAGTTTCTGGTCGTTGAGGATGGTGGAGGGATGTGGTCAATTTGGAGGCTGATCGACACAGATGGAGATTTTTCTACGATATTCTATGCTCCGTAGCACACCTGGTTGAGTGTAACTTTTACTCATAGTAGACAGCTGCAACCAATTGGTTGGGCAAGACTTGAAAAGGTCGAGCCACATTGACTCGTGGAATACTTATAACGCTGTAAAGCTAAAACCTTACGCTTGAACTGACCTTTTTATCTTCAGACGTCTCTTCACCTTTTCCCATCTTCTTTGCATCTCCTTCTAATACTTGTACAAAGCCAGGCTACATATGGAACAGAAAAAAAACTCTTCAAGGAATCAGCCGGAACACACGGCAAAAAGGTGTGTGCAAGTTTCACTTCAGTGGAATCATACCTTAAAGTGTTACTACGCATTACCCACGAATGGCACCTCATGGATGACCCTTTGTGACAATTCGTGTTCAGATTATCATGGTGTTATAGGTATGATTAGGCAAAGGTTCCGCTTCTTACTTCTACAAATATATCCCCTTGTATCGTGCTTTTGCTCGTCAGACGACAGTCTGTGCGTATATCGGTGTTTACTTCTGACAAATACAGCTACTCTGCCACGAAGCTCTTAAAATTTGTACCAATAGGAGTCGTGGGCAAGTAAGACAAGAAATAATGTCTTCAGAACTTTACGAACAGAGCGGGAATTTATGGTTGAAGCTTGCCCATCGGCGTTTTCTCCATTAAATTATCGTACGAACTGCCTATCCTCAGTAATCAAAATAAGTATGTTCACAACAGGTACGTCCCGATACTAACGAAACTGGAAAGAGAGAGAGACTCGCAACAATAACAAGGTAGCGGTAGAACAATTAGTGGCCTAATAATCGGTGTTATGAAGAAACCCCACATACGCCTCGACATATGACTGCTTTGATTCAGTAACCTTTATCTGATCTTAATTAAAACTCCTACCTAACATTGATGACACATAAAACTATCGAGAGACGTGCAATGACACCTTTGCATACCTGCCGCAAAGGAGGAGTCTGCTACAGTGTGTTTGGTAAAATACTTTTCCACAGAAAAGTACCTCGGTCAGCCATTTTGCTGGTTTATGAACGTCGTTGTGGTTCTCCCTGTGTAGGTCGCACTTTTCAACGTCTGAGTGATCGCATAGCGCAACACGTGCCTTCCAGCATCAGCGTTCTCCTACACACATACAACCACCTAGACAAAGCAAGAAGCAGTCCGCTACTCCTATTGTCGATGCGGACTCGTCTATTGCTAGACATCTTTAAGCCAACCACCCATGTGCTAAAAGTTATAACGGTTCTTGCTTCGGTATCTTATCATGGGGTCGATCCACCTTTCCCCTCAAACTTCTTGAGGCAATGTTTACTAAAAGGTTAGATCTTGATTTATGTAGGCAGAGGGACTTTGTTTTCTCCATATGGATAATTTAAAATATTTCCCCCATTTTTCTTCAGCCCACGTCTCCTTTCAATTTATGCTTTATTTGCATTTCCGTCCTATTGTTTGCCGTGTGTAGGTTTGATGAAACGAGGCCTGAAAAAGCTTTAAGCTATAATGAATACGTTGTTTCTCACTTGTTGGAGATTCTGTACTACCAGTAACCTGTTCAAAAACAAGCCTTCTCTTCATCCAGTCCTTAGCATCATATGCAGTAGCTTACCTCATTTGCAGTGACGTTTCTGGGGCTGGAAAACAGGAGGTATCAACTTTGTGCCACGAAAATTCTAAGTGGGGTAAAACTGTTACGCAATCTACTACATTATCTAATTCAATAACTTGACATGTCTAAATCCTGATACAAATAACAATAGTTATAAACTCGTATAAACTAGCACATGCAAATCTTCTTAATGAAAATGTTTAGAAGTGTCTGCCAACATTATCAAAACCATGTCGTTTCATCAATTTTTATATCAATCTTTGACGCACGTTGACTATTCCCTTACAAGCAATAATATTACATAATAATGAATACAACTTGTTTCTCTGAAACTGGATTCTATTATTACATACAGCATCTGGCAATGTTAAAAGGAAAGGTGAATACCTTCTGTAGAATCTTGAAGAAGCTATCAAATGTAATTTTTGGGGAACTAATGACAAATAAATGATACGAACATCTACGAAACGTACATTTGGAACATACTCTTCAAACCATAACTTCCCTAAAACAACAGTCTAATTT
>JAAAKL020009960.1:0-14714 GCA_010016065.2 Carybdea cf. marsupialis auct. non (Linnaeus, 1758)
ACTGGACCTGGAGGTTAGTGCTGGTGCTCGTATCTTAATCTGCTCATAAGTAATAACTCATTTAGATGTTTTAAGCGGTTTTTGAGGCCTTCTGAAGTAATTCGAACACTTAAGGTGACCTTTAGCTCTTCCCGCTCTTTGATGATTCGTGTATACAGTTTCAGAAGTGCGGTGATGTCGTTCTTTGTCATCCTCCATAATGCTCTAGTAATCTGGCCTCGTATTCGCTTTTCAACCTGGACGAATATGGTCTGTCTTGGTCCGATTTCACTCCAAACTGTGGAGTAGCCATACCGGACCAAATAGTCAAATCTGTCTGGAACAGTATGCCACCAAGGGGATTTGAACCATAAATTCTAACTTAAGGTTTCGAATCCTCCTTTCTTAAAAACATTTTGCAACTTTCAATGGGCTGTGGATAGCATAATGGGTCGCATAACATTCATTAAATGGTAATGTCACACGGCGCAGAGAGACTGGTCTTCAAACTTGCGTAGAACTGGATGCGATATCCTCCGGTGGAATATCGGGAGTCAATAAGGCGACTAGTGAAATAAATCATGTTATCAAAGGAAGTCACTTAGCTCAATTGGAAGATAGCACGCCGCTAATGATTAGGTCACAGGTTCAAACTACTTTGGTAACATAATTTTCTATCACTCTAGTATCTATTTAAACTAAAACTATGGTTTAAGTCCTGTAACTGAAACCAGGCCTATCAACATCGTCTTCGGCCAAGAACAGCGCCCCTGTTGGACATAATGCGCGTATTCTGTTGTCCATGAGTCTCTTTCTTTAAAGATATTAAAAAGCAACTTGATCTATTTAGTTTTAAAGGGAAACTAGAAAATCAAAGTGCCACCAACGGGATGAGTCGGAGGTCACGATGATGACATTTTCAGTTTATTCCATTATCTCTTCCAATTTGATACCTTCAAATCCTCTCTTCTCGATGATCTATTTGCAAGAGGTTAGCGTCTTTCTTTAGAGTTAATATGGCATTTTCATTTGATTCCATTTTTAACTCTTATCTCTATGTTTCCAAAATAGTAACAAAACGAAAATATATGTAGCGATCAGATATTTGCCACCCAAAATTTGTAATTTTATTGTACCTTGTGAAAAGTATGATAAATAAACTGTTTATTGTTCTATATTTCATCAACTGATGTTAACCTCTTGCAAATGGATTATCGAGAAGAGAGGATATGAAGGTATCAAATTGGAAGAGATAATGGAAAAAAGTGAAAATGTCATCATCGGAACATCCGACTCATCCCTGTGATGACACTTTGATATTCTCAAGTATCTCTTCAAACTAAATAGATCAAGTTAAATTGAAAAAAGAAACTGATAGTGCCATTCTGTCAGCAAGTGTGGTAAACTACAAAATAAATAAATGTTAACTCATCCATTGTATGCATCTTTATATTTCGTACCTACACTAAGATATACTTTTCAGCTCTTAATAGTACACAGTAGTGGTATAGTGGTAGAGTGTCAGACTCACACTCCGAGGATTGTGAGTTGGAACCGACCCTGAGCTTGCCTGCCACGATCCCGGAGGTCCTGTGTTCTGTCATTTGCTTTCGTGAAGTGGCAAGCTATGTTTCGAGAGATAGGAAAGAGGGGGGACTACATGCATGAATAGCATAAATAGCAAGCATAAAATAGCATGAAAAGTAAGCATAAAAAGTAAGCATGAATAGATTGTCATCCAAAAAGGAAAAATAACCCGTTCCTAGAAGTGGCTTCGGCCTTGATCAGGGTAAATACAATAGAAAACAACAAAAAAACCAGTGGTTGTTATGGGGATGTTACTCTTGAAGAAAACAATCAGAGGAAGGGTTGGAGAGTTGGTATGACGGTGTCAACCATAACAGGCAGCAGTACAACACTGTCCTTGCAATAATTAAGATGTAACTGTTTTGCAATATAGAAGCTACTCGCGATCCTGTAAAAGACAACTTCATACCATACAGTCGCATCACACCCTCAAAGATTCTCATCGCATATTACTTATTTTTTCACCAGGGTAAGGTATCTTAAAGAATTTGTAGGTTATTGAGAGGGTGTGGACCTTTTAATGAACAAATGATTGCTTTGAATATAGGTTTGGAGCGGCTGACTCCACTGCGTTAGGTTTTGATTGTCCAGTGACTTCAAAAAGGACCGTTTAGAAACATAATTATTTCTTGGAATAGGGGCATAGGTCATCACATGAACTATAGCTCAATCTGACCTCTTTTAAAACTAGAACTGCCATCAAACTTGATATTTGCCACGCAATTCAATCTTCAAATGTGTCTGAGGTCTCATTTTTTCCCTCTCTACTCAAATTTCTGCTTTGAAGCTGATTTTTAAATAGTAGATTCTACTATTAGCACAGTTTTGTAAATCCATCAGCTCTCACTCACACCCGACTATATATTTCTTAAGGACAAAATCTTCAACAGTCTAAATTGTCTCCTCGGCACTAGTAGGATTAGTAACAAATTTGATTAAAAACCAACCATCGAACTGATCAGAGACTGGAAAGCATAGATTTAAAATTGTCGAATCGAAAAAGAGTCGTCTCTAAACCAGTTTAATGGCATTTTTAGAAATAAATGAAAGTACAAATGTCGTTAACTTAAATGTGACATTATATTAAAAAGGTACGCTAGTGTTTGTTACTTAACTAGAATAGTATCTAATTTTTGCAAATATAAATTTTGAGAAGAGAGGAATTAAAATGGTAAGTTTTAACACACTCTAGGGAAATGGACAAGTATGTCAAAAATGCTTAATTTACTTGAGAATTGTATGGAGTATTTGAGAAGGATGTCAGAAGCAACGGTTGTGTCAACGTTTTAACAGAAAACGTAACTGAAAGATGAGGATGAAAGATGAATGCTATGTGTCATGTGTTGATTCAATAATGCTGACGTTGCCCATATAATTTCAAGACGTAAATCGGAACCCTTTTCTTACATGTTGGATTAGAAGATATCTTACTGGAACACACAGTGCTTAGATTTCCCAGCAAAATCCTTTAATCAGCTTTCAAAACAGACGGAGATTAAAGCGGGCAATTTAGGCATGTAAAGAAATTGGTTTAGCCAACCATTTTATACCGTGTCTAATGGTCGACTTACAACAGAGAACGAAAAAATGTCTTCGGGCGCATGGGAACACATCCAGAGCACATTTTGTGTTTGAATTAGAATTTTATGGTTTTCTGACTTGCGGTCAGTAATGCGCAAGTATTAAGATTACATTCCTTGCTATCAGAAAAAGGAAATGTAGTAAATCTAAGCACAAATCAGTGCGAGGTGACAAATCCTCTTAAAATCTGGAGGTGATTTGTTCATTTAGGTGTAAATTTCCAGCAAAGCTGCATTTTCATTAATAAAAGTGGCAGATAACGTCTTCTATTATCAAGATTTCGCAGACGCTATTTGTATTAAGACTCGTGTACTATCTCTCAGTGCGTAATGAGATTTTCAGGCATTGAATTTTAGAGAAAGTACTTGGCCCAGGCATTTCAAATTACATGCCTTGCTCCATTCGATTTAAACCATTTGGTTGCAGTTTTACCTGGTATAGAAAACTGCATGTCTTACCAAAACTCAGGAAAAACATTTGTTTTATCTTTTGAGACCAAAGGTTTCATCCTTTTATCAAGAATGAAATCTCATTTTGCTGAGAATGTCTATTCTGAACATTTATCCCTCTTCGTAATTCTTTTAAATTTTGGCTTCGAGATTTCTAGTTTACCAGCATCTACTTAATGCAGAGCCGCACAATTACAAAATAGCAAATTACTTAACAAGATTAGCATTTCTAAATACAACATAATACACAGAAATTAAGACATTTTTGGTATGTTTTGGGCTTTTTTAATGATATCTGTTAGTAATATTCACTCCTCGCTTCTCTCACCCACTAGGGCTAAGAATAGATACTGCGGACTAATGTTGCAAAATAGCAAAGAGCCGCCAAAATTGTTGTAACCACTAAAGTCGAGAAAGGAATTTGAATCTATTTCCTGCACATAAGGAAAGGCATTGTCGTATTCTATGACGTGCGCTAGTAAACAAGCTCACAACAACAATACAGTTACAAGTTTTTCAATCAGAGATCATCAATGACCATATATATCCTCTGGTTCAATTATGCCGAGAATCTGTATTTATTGACTCTATTAACCCACGTAAACATTCCGAAAGGTTCATTCTAGTACCTACATGAATTTTTCATACCCCGTTGTCTGTGCGTAAACCTCAATCCCGTTTATCATTGTTGGTCCGGTCACAATCTTTTACATCTTGCATTACGTCATCCCGAGTCCATGGTAAACCCCAGATTTGGCTTCAGTTCCATTACACATTTAACTAATCTCCCTTTATGCTCATTTAGTACCTCGAGCATCTAGAAGCACACAAACATGCAGCCCCTCCTCTCACACACACATGCATCCCCCTCCCCTCGCACACACATGCAGCCCCCTCCCCTCACACATACACACACACACACAGCCAGTCTGAACTACGTTTTCACTTAGTTTCATATGTCTTAGTTCACAGCATAATATTACATATGAACACAATGTCTGAGCTCATCACTTCTCTAATCATTTCTGCAAAGCTTACCAATACGATTAACAAAAGTATATTTGCTAAATACTACCCCTAGGTGTAAGAGGACATTGACTTTGTAACATACGCTCAAGCCGGTTATAGACTTGGTTCCAACTCCATTCACACATGCCATTCACACACAGTCGTCATGTAGTCATGTAGTAGACTCTTAATACACATAACGTAGCTGCAATATTGTGTAGGATATAAGCTAAGCTTGACACATGATAGAGTGCCTATCTTCTTAATAATCCTACACTAGTAAGAAGCCTCTAGCTATAGAATATTGTTTACCCTTAACAGTTCAGCAGATACCTTAACCATTTTCGGGGTATCTATCACTGAAAGCTAATCATTGACTTTTCAACACAACTCGCAGTTTACTTATAGTTTATTTTGAATTCGTAGGAACAACGAACAGGAAAATTGTAACCAGAGCGCTGATAAGTAGATCTCTCAACATACAGAAGTATATCTAGTCTAATTTGGGGAGGTATTTTGTGGCATATGAGGATATTTCCGAAGATGGATGGGGTGCGCTAAATATGGGTGGTCTCAGTTACCCCGTTGCAGTGTGTTTGGGTATTGCCGTCAGAACTCATACAGGGCTATAATCAGACAGTTATAGCACCCTGCCATGCAAAACGTAGGTACTTTAATAAAATTGATTATATTTTTTGTAATATACGTTGCCGTGGTAGCACGGTCAACTGTTAACACCTCAAAGTTCCCTTTGTCGTGACCGTGATCTTTTTGAAGGAGGAATATAAAGCAGCATCAGGTTCATTAAATTTTTTAGTGCCCTAATATTAGAGAACCTACGCATAGATATGTCTAGAGTTAGTTTAATGCCAATAAATAGCAAATTTTTATTGCTGAAATGCGGGATGTTTTCTGCTCTGATCTGAGTATAAAGGGCATACTTGCTACAAGAGAATACACGGACGATCTACTGATCGTGTACAATTATTAGCAGTTAAATGCAGAAAAAGTTCTTCAAATCAAAATTACCATCAAATTTATGGCAAAGGTAACAAAACAGGGACTTTCAAATCTGGGTAGAAAGAGAAAGCAGCTGAAAAGTGCTGTTCTCTTGGCAACACCGAGCAGGCGCCCCAGATATGCTGTTATTATGTAGCTAAACTAACCACTGGATTAGTCCACTATTCACTACGTCCTTGTTTAAATCCTCAAGCTGATACAGGGAAGAAGAGGGAAATTCAGTGAGAATCCTGTACATCATACTGCGTCACTGTACTCGGAAAAGCGTTTACTTGTCGCTATTTTGCCCTAGTTGCAATGACATTGTCATGGAGAGGAAGAAAGGGAGCTGCTGGTGTAAAGGACCTCATCCCCAAGTTTAGATTATCAGATGAAGTTGTGGAGTTAGTAATGAAAGTGCAAAGATTTCTTCTTCTAAAAAGTGTCTCAGGAAATTGAATGCCGGTAGAAGTGAATTTCGCTCAATTAGTAACTTGCTGTTATCATATTCACACTAAAATATGCAATATCTAAAGCTCTTATTAGCTTAACTAAAACAAGTCTTTGTACTTGAACCACATATCGCCCTATATTTCTGGTAGATGACGGTCATTGGCGAGCAATTGTTCCTATTTTCTCTAACTTCAAAGGCACTTTAGTATTCAAATACTCGGATGAAATTAAAAGTATGAATTTCAGTTGAGTTTGTATTTGTATTTGGACCCAATGGCATAATCTAGTAATTTTTGCAGTTTCAGACCCAAATAATTGACATAACAAACATTCCATATTGTGTTACAATGTTATATTTGCTAATGATTATAGCATAACAGCTTCACGAATCAAGAATCTCAATCAATACACATGATACCTTGAATGACTCTCAAATTAGTTTTGCCACATATTTATGATGATTCTCTACTTAAAATAGAAGTGTTTATTTTAAGTTACAATTTTTTACTTCATATGCAGCTAAATCTGTAAAATATCCCATGACGCAATGAAAACATTAAGTATATGAGGTTACAATTTGGACGACCTAAAGGGAGAATGCAAGGATAGCATATCATATTTGTTATCACAAGCACTAGACGGTATTGCTTGTGATAAAAACACAATAAATTTCAATTACTTTGAGCGACGAAATTTTTTTCTTTTTAGGGTTTTTAATATTAAAACGGCGCGAGCCTTTTCCTTATCAAACCTGTATTGAGGTTGAATCAAAAGTGGCTCACATTTGTAGGATTTGATCTTTAGCAAAGGGTTTAGTCGTTTGACGTCCACAGAAGGTTAACTTCGTTGAATTTACGGAACAAATGCGTCAAAGTTTTTCAATCTGCTGTATTATTACCCGTTTGACGTTGCTTTGTTAGCTTTAAAGTTTACAACGGTAGACATATCGTACTGCGAAAGGATTGTCAGTTGCCTTTTCCAGTTCAATGCTTTTTGCATATGGAGCTTTCTTATGTGACTGTCTCGCTTGTATTTCACCCGGTTGCGATAATCAACTCACAAGGTTTGAATGAATATGGAAATCTCGAGAGAAAACACCTGCTGAATCAGAACTATTGTTAAGGAAAGGTCAGTTTGATGATAAGATGAACGCGAATGAAAGGGTTACAGAGTAGGTCGGTGATTAGCAAAACAAAAAGAATACAGGCTATAACAAGGTTCCTTTTTCTTGCACTCAGAACCCGACAGATGCCGGAGTTATCGAAAGATTCATAATGCCACCTATGAAAATAGCTCTTTGATACCCTGTAACTGTCTTTGAAAATTCAAGTTCAAAATAAAATGAGCAATCTATCTGGGTTTTTATATCCCAAAAGCTCTGTAAGCCATGGCTGATATGTTTAAAACAGTTTCGTTTAAGAGATTTATCTAAGCAACATGCAAAGTTAAGACGTCCAGATAAGTAAATGCTTGCGCTTGTTAACAGATCATAATGAAATGGGAAAGCAAAGCTAAAGCCCTGCACTATACTGTTTTACTTATTAATGATTAACTGCCGAGTTAAACAAACTTCAAAACAAAGAAAAAGTCTTGATGGCCTGATCATCAATGCTTTACATCTGAACCTGACATTGATAGCCAGTCGAAGCTTTGCAAGCAACACCTGTAGAACGCTTGAAATGAAAGGACCGAGTCACCGAACAAGAGCTGTTATCTTTCGTGATTTGAAGATGGGTCCACCTCTAGATTGTCTCCCATTGTACTTCTCTTACATCTTCTTGAACTTTTGGCTGATCAAACAGCGAAAAAGAACGAGGTTGTTTATTAAGTTTATTTGCAACAAATTTTGAATAAAATTGTGGAATGAAAACTTTATCTAAGGGAAACAACTTAAAAACCTACCTTTAGAATTAAGGTTTGTTTATAAACAATAAAAGAAAAAAGATAGTTATCAAAAGGATTGTTATGAATAGTAGAAATTTTCAAATTGTCAAGAGTTGTGCATGTACTGTGCGTTAGGAACCGATTCCTCAAGCTGAAGCACGTACGTAACCGAAGATAATTTTCAGTACAAATGAACACATAAGTTTTACTTGGTTCCTCTCTTACGTTCAGGAAAATTTATTGTTTTTGACATATTACTGTAGTTTATTCTTTGTTAAGCCATGAGGATTAAATTCTGTATCAACAACAATGAACTTATTAAAGCGAATGTCATATCTGTTGTCCGCGCTGTTACCTGCTTTATATACTCGCAGACTTTGAAAGTCTTGGCTTTTGGAAGGTCTCTATTTTTGGAACGATGTGATTTAGATTCAAGGGCTATGTCATCCTAGATATATAGGGAAAGATATAACCCTATCTGAAAGAAAGTATCAAAAAGTGGTAGGGGCTTGACTTCCCTTTCGCAACGAAGCGTTGTTTAAATTTGGGAGTTGAGACTTAGGGGGTTGGTACCGTTAAGTAACTTTCAAGTTGTTCATTTAATTAAGAATTACTCATCTACTATTACAGTTTACATAGATGTGAACTACTTTTCAGTATTTTTTGGAGAGAGAATTTAGTTTAATACAAAGGAATGCTAGTAATGAAATAATTAAAATATCTCACCTCTGGGGTGCTCAACAAAGATGGAAAGAAAGTGTATTGTGTATATGTGGTTGTAATAGGCATACTCCTACTTTTTCTATTATTTAACATAACAATTCATCCGTGTAACATAACAGAACTTTAACAGTTGTTTCCAAACTTCCTTGATCATAAAGTACACAGATCATCTAGAAAGCGAAATGATTATAATCTCCAGTGGGTGTCAAAAAGACTTTACAAATACGAAAAATAATAGGGGCCTACAAAACGATGCCGAAAATGCTGTTTTCTCTTTTCAAATTTTCTCTCCAATGTTTTTAAAGCTGGTATGCTCACAGTCTTGTTTTCGAAGCGCAATGTTGTCCACAACAACTAAGAGATAGCGAGGTAACAACTCCAATCAAATTCTTTACACGCCCACGAGCACATGTGTACATGCACTCGCGCACAAACACAAACGCCCATGCGCATGCACACAATCGTGGATGCACATGAACATGGAATATGCATACAACGTTACCCAGTCCAGTTCGCTTATCTTATCTATATTTCATGACTCTTTTTCCTCCGTCTTTGATTATTTATCAAATTTCGTAGTCTGATGAGAATCGCGATCAGTTTTTTAATTAAACGTACTATTTCTTTGATTCTCCGTGGAATTGTTGTTTCTGATGAAGGGGCCAATAAATAGATGAATAGTGGATATTGCATATCTATCGTTTTATTCTTACCACGACTTTCCATACCCCGTTGATTAAGTTTATCAGGACCCGACTCTTCGTATGAACCAGTGAAAATCTAAACACTCAATTGGTAACTTGAGTAACTAAGACAACTAACTCGCCTTGGCTACTAATAAAATTATAATAAAAAATTATATCATCAGTTCAACCCCGGTCTATCACCCTGATCATTTTTCAATGTTCTACGTGTATAACCAAGACTCGATCCCAGTTTCCCCGCCCATCATTGTAAGATTGATTACATCATTGATTACATCACTTCTCTCCATTTTGTGCAGGTGAAGATCCTCGTTGAGTTGCAAACTTGCTGTGCTTAAAGCTCATTGACACATGAATAAATAACTAATTGTTGTTTTAGACCTGTTTATCAAGCTTTCGAAACCGTTTAGTCTCCATAAATGAGGAACTTCAAGTCATGTATAGTATCTTCGTGTAAGGATCTATGAAAAGAGAACGGATATGGAACGCATATTTTGTAATGTTTATTGAAAGATGTATGACTTTTTCCTTGACGTTTTGACTGACTTGTTTCCAGCATTACAACGGAAAGCCATCTAATATTTTTCACAGCACTTTTGTCTTATATGATCCACCGCTTTCCGAAAAATATGACCATCTTTTTGCTACGGTATGGAACAATTTAAAGTCATAATGCGGAAAGGAATCTTGATTTTATCTCCCCTCGTATAGTGTCGCTTACCCTAACCTGCTTTGGCGTCGACTGTTGAACACCTGCTAGTAAACTTCTGCCTGGCATATCTAACCTTACTATGAACACGTCATACAAATTGGAAGTATCTTAATTGTGAACTTTGGAGATAGCAACTAATAATGTTGTCTATAAATAACCGCAATCCTGCATTTTCCATCCTCAAAGTTCCCGCTCGAGAACTTTAGCCAGAGTATTGTTACGTTTGAATCCGTAAAATACCCTTTGTTCGTTTAGACACCCCCTCCCTTAAAATATTACTACGACCCTGCTTTGTCGCACTCATCACAAACCTGTCGTGATAACAATAGTGACATTATCTGTTTAAATGAATTATGTCATTTCTAGATTACTCGAAATGAGCAAGTTAGAAAAAGCACGGTCAAAATATCATTTTCCGTGACTAATAGCTAGGTAGATACTAGCGTCTTTTACCGTATTCTTTTATTTAAATTCACCTCAAAGACAAGTTATTGTGAAATGTATTCAGAACTCTATCATTATGGCTAATCAAATAACAAGGGCATGTGTTGTTTCGATGTACTTAAAGTCGACCTTAAGTTACCATTCCATATTATGCACACCTTAGATCAAATGAAATAATGAAGTTGGGTTTCAATTGAATTTATATTCATTTTAGCTGCCGTTCATTCAGGAGATGTAGATAATATCCCAAAGATGGGAATGATTTTCCAATCCTCTAGAATCAAATGGTTCCAGTTTACTTACAAGAAGGCGTAGAGCTACTTTCTAGAATTAAATGATGGTTTATTAAAAGCAACGAGTTATGTTGGAAACGAAAAGTTATGTATCTTTAAAAAGTCACTTTCAGGAAACTGGCAACAATTTTTCAGCATATCTAAAGGCTTCAAGATGTAAGATGTAAGATGTAGTACTGGTGAGCACAAGACTGTTTGACTGGCTATTTTGGGTAATCAATATTAACAACCACTCTTATCCACCACTCTTATCCACCACATCTAACAACCATGCAATCATGACTTTTCTATTGCCCTACTCCTATGAACTGGGATAGACCTGTTGAAGTGATTCAACTCGTGCAAACCTTAAAAATCAAAGGGTGAGGAGGTGTTTCCAATGAAAACAAGTGCCTTGAGTTAGATTGTAGTCTACGTGTGTATCTTTCTTGTCTAGTGCCACCAAATCTAAGACAGTGCTTGTGAGTTAAGAGTTGGAGTTAGCTATTATCAAACTCCACCTAGGAATGAGAAAAAACTATTGCTTTCATTCCCTAACGGTTCAACCATTGCAAACTACATAGTTGTTTTATCAAAGAGAGGCTGATTACTGAGGTTTTCCTGAACTTTCTTAACAGTAAGAGTAGGACCAAATGGATGTCATCGTGACCTTATGTTGATAGCTTTGTCGCCCCGACAGAACTTTCCTGCTACGCTGCCAAAGCGAAAAGCCAACATTCATAGTTCGGTAGGTAGACGAAAGCATCCTACCATTAGCTTAGTACTAATAAATCACACATTGGCCAATGGCTTATAAGTCGTTTAATAGAGGGAATTTGCGACTTGTATAGGGGGGGGAGGTTCTTTTCAATTAAGTTTATTTTGTTTATTGTGATGGCACGCGAATAAACATCTTACTTTAGATTGTTTTTATGTATCAATTAGATTGCTTTGCTCTTAAAAATATATTCACATTTTGCCTATTATCAATTATCAATTTCATGGGACTGAAAGGAAGACAATGTATACATCGATAAATTCGGCTCTTTGAGAAATGGCTGTTCGAAAGGTTATTTCAGGTTTTTAGCTTTTAACATCTGAGTAAGCTTATTGGACATGTCGGCAGTAATAAAAGTAATAAGTAATAAACTGAGCCTAGATATAAAAGTAATAAGTAATAAACTTAGCTTAGTAATAAAAGTAATAAGTAATAAACTGAGCCTAGATAGAAAAGTAATAAGTAATAAACTAAGCCCAGATAGAAAAGTAATAAGTAATAAACTGAGCCTAGATAGAAAAGTAATAAGTAATAAACTGAGCCTAGATAGAAAAGTAATAAGTAATAAACTGAGCCTAGATACAAACAACCAACACTTTGCTTAATGAACTTGTATCAAACTCACTGAGCTAGCTCCCATATAATATCCAAATAGAACATGAATACATAATTTCCGCCTAGACAGATATTTATAAAATTTTTCTTCAACCGCGAATATGGGAAGGCCCCCAGAATCCGTAAGTTCACCAGTCTCCATGAAAGTTTAATCGGACTTTGTGAAGAAGGTGAGAATACCAAGTTGCTAAACGAAATCTCTATCAAAAGTTAAAATTGGTATGATATTATCAGATTTTTTAAAACAGTGTGCATCGTTTCCATACGTTCTAACGTGCTTACGAGTAAAATCATCCAAGACTTAAAACATCTTGACCCCAACTCTTTGTCAATCAAATGTTTGTACTCACAATTTGAAAGAGGTATGTTAGCAGGGTACAACAAATGATTTCCGTACTGTCCAAGATCATTTTTAAAGAAAGTTTTGAAACATTTGTATTATGGAATGTTGATGGCTGTTTGAAACTTTAGATGGCTTAGAAAACATATTCTGACCTCGTGAGCCTCGGCCTCCACTACAAGTTATGCAGTTTTAACAAACAAAACATATAGCATTTAAAGAATATTTAATGGAGTAAAGGTAGAAGGTAGATTACATTCCGGTTCTAAACCAGATAAATGCCACTTATTCTATTTAATTCACCATTATTATTTTCTCAATTTTCACCGTTACTTTATGGCCTTGAATACGTTTGCAATACTCGCTCCTATCTGGTTGCTGTGTCTGTTTCTACAAACGTCCTCCTTTTCACCCAGTTAAACCGAATCAAAACGAGACCCGACATTGAAGCTTAGAGAAGAATAAAATGTTAGTAAATAATCACACAGAAGACACACGGCACTGCTAGCAAAAGATATTTTTAGGTCCCTGCTTTCTCAAAACAGAACAGGTGGTAACTGGCGAAGCCTCTCTTTCATTGAGTTGCTTGAAAGACAGCCATAGCTTTAGTATGTCCAATAAGGAAACTTAGGCTGAAACATCACTACTGTACTTAAATAATATTTTGCTACGAGGCCGTCCTACTTACAGATCTAATTCCGAAGCTGTACAATTTATAGATCATTCAAGTATATCTGAAAGTACAAAGACTGAGGCAGACACGTTTAGGAACCTATCCTCAAATACAGCTACGTATCTGACAATTGTGCAACACAAGAAAAAGCACGGGAGATTAAAAAAGGAGAGGATGTCAAGATTGGCACGAACCCAAAGATATCCCAAATCAATTGCAAATCTACTGGTCGCCTCAGTCAAGCTTTGTGACTTTTTCTGTTCAACTCATGAACTGCGAAATAATTTCCCAGGTTTCAAGCTACGGAATAAGGTCCGTGAACATTTCATATCATTATCAAGAATGCCTTAAACTTAGGCGAGTCTCAATATTTGGACGTCGACATTCAGCTGTATACAATTATTGAGATCAGAAATGGGGTGTGACTTGATCATGAAGTCGTCTAATATACCATCAATACATTATTACATTACACGTCATCGGCATCAGAATTGTATAACTATAAAAAATAAACTGATCTCACAACGCGCAAAGATGGTATGGATACCTTGTATTATCCAATCGTGTGGCAAAATTAATTTCCAGCTTTCGGGATAAGATCGTAATTGTTGTTGACGGCCATTGCTAGCAAGCATCTACGTAAAGATATTAATATGATGGCACTTGAAATATCATCATGCTTACAAGTGGATCTGAGTAATTGAAACAAACAGCTGACAAATTATTATTATGGTCGTCGTCATTATTATCATTACCCGCTTTAGTAGAAAATATATCATGCTTGTGAGTATTTAGGTGTATTAGTCGTATAGAAAATAAATATTTACTTTAAAAGGAAAAAATGTAATACTATTATTGCTATTGTCAGTGTTTCGATTTATTGTGACACCACAGATTATCCTTCATTGTCAATTATATCTAGTCAGTATTATTTTTAAGAGGGATTCCTCATTATATGTGCTCGCACATACTGTCTGCTTTGAAAATAAAGAAATCAGTGAAGTACTGGGACTTGTCTTATTTGTTTGTTAATGAGTACTATTGCAGGGATTGCGTTAGATACTAAGTCGTTTATACAGATGACTAAAAGTTTAGGTATAGAGCAGCCAGAATATCTCGAGATAAAAATTATAGGTTAATAATTGATATTGTATATATATATATATATATATGTATATAATGACATATATAATAATTATATGTCATACGTTGTACTTTTTACATGTTCTATAGGCGTGACAAGTACTGGCCTGAGCTATTTGCTTGGTAGATGTTTCATTTCATTTCATTTTTATTGCATATCTACGAATTTCTTATTTTTATATCAACTATGTAACAATTTTAAACATTAAAACACTTCAGTCACCATCCTTCCCTATTTTCGTCAATCCTCGTTTATAAATACCAAATGAACTTTGTCAATTTTTCCAATTTGAAGTAGTAGTAGTAGTAGTAGTAGTAGTAGTAGTAGTAGTAGTAGTAGTAGTAGCAGTAGCAGTAGCAGTAGCAGTAG
>JAAAKL020009961.1:0-14714 GCA_010016065.2 Carybdea cf. marsupialis auct. non (Linnaeus, 1758)
GACTACTCTTCAGTTATTAATTATTATTATGTCAGCTCAATAAACCTAACTAGTTAGCCGGGACAAGAGTTGACATTAGCAACATTGCCCTTGTTGGCCCCTTCGTAGCGCAATAAGCTAATAGCGGAGATAAACTATTCACATATCTCAGACATGTGTGAGTATCTTCAACCAACAACAACTCTCAACTGAGATCAATCAACAAGTTACATAGGAGAAAAACAATACAATGTCAGGGGGAAACAATACACGTATTACTGAATCAAGTAGGTCAACATTGTTGTATACAAAGGCTTGTATCAATGCGCGTCAACAAGCTTCATTAAACAACTACCATGTGATAACTCAATACATGCTGTAAATCACGAGGCCTGCATGAATGCGCCGCTAGGGTGTGGCATAGCGGGATTTACCTGGGGGCGCAACTATATGCTCCAACAGCCCTTATATACTGCTCCTGTGAAAGAGCTATGGTCCCGTCTTCTTGGTGTAAACTTGTACCAAGCCCGTAAAGAAGAGGACCGATGTCTCCATCTTAAATTGTGATGATAGCATTTCCTTTACATTATTAAAACATTGATAATTTTCTGCTATGATCACTGTGTCATCAATGTAAGCAGCAACAATGGTGAGTCTTTTCTCTATTGAAATATACATACATGGATCAGCAGTTATTTCTTAAAGGTTAAGTAACTTCAAGTAAGCTTTAAGGGTAGTGTTCCAGCAGCAGGGTAGAAAGTCTGTTTTAGTTGTATGTATATATATATACCCAATCTGCATATATTATATATATATTTGCTGGTAACAAGACTACTTCTACCTGGCCTCCCAAAGAAATTCCGTTCACCACTATATGTTATGTTAGTGGAAAGAAGAAAGAAAGAAAATTCAAAAAGAAAGGAAAGAAGTTTTCCTCAACAAACCAAATGGAGAATAGGAGTAAAATAGTTTTTGTATATTGGTAGAATGGAAGTCAAATGCTTGCAATACTAAATTTTAGTTGTGCAATTCGTCAAATTTGCAAATCGAGTGATTACTTCAAAGTGACATTTACCCAAGATAATTAAAATTTTACATTTGCTCGCTGTTGTGATACCGGCCTTGAAAAGTGGTTAATGATCAATCGATGGAAAGGATGTTGACAACAACTGGTTTGCTAGCTCTGGAAAGGAAGTGACGAACAATGCTGTAGACCAAAAATTATCAACTAAAGACGTTCTTCTGAAAGTAGATATCAACATATCTCTTCTCTGACTGATTGTCTGACGATGCTTGATGTTGAGAGAAGGAAGTTGTGAAAATTATAAATCACTGGAGGTGATTGGCTGACGTACCACACAGTGGAAAACAGATTTAATTAATGCGTCCACCAATTAGGGGTGATTAGGGGAAGTTGCTAGCCGAAATAAAAAAGTAATCGTGCAACATCAGCAAAACTTTATTATGCATATACAGAGATCCAACATATTTTACCAAGCTGATGGAATCATGTATCTACAATGTCGTGCGTAAGTTCAAGAATTTAAATTAATCAAAAGTGTGGAGTAGTAAAAGAAACTGTGTAGGCAACAGCTCCTCGCACTCACCACGCATTCTTCGGGTATATTAAAACTAACACAATTCGAGGGAGATGGGATTTCCAACCACAAGTAAAACAGGGGTTTTTTTTAACCTTTATCTTCCTAATTTCTTCAGTTGTACTGTTTAAGTACCTGACCTATAATACGTTTGTTTCCTGGGACTGCAATCGATGGCCACCTAAGGGAAGACTAGGACTGACCGCCAACATGCCTACTATCAAATTGTTATACTTCTTTAAACCGTGCTTTGCACAATATCAACAGGGAGCATTGTCTATATTCATAAAATCAACGTTGTAAAGAAAACAAATAAGATATCAGACTCATACAGATATTGAATCATACAGTGTGTACATACTCGTCATACAGTGGGTTCTCCTCTCCAATCTCCTTTTGCATCTTTACAGCACCGTTCGACTGACGAGAGCCTGTTGACGCCAGCGTCATTGGATCTGCATAATCGCTATTTGCAGGGAAGAATACAAATGTCACTATTTACCACACAATTCATTGATGCACACTTGAGAGTTGAGGGGTCTTCCCTATCAATTATTCTTCGACTGTACGAAGGTCATAACGACCCAATATACATTTGTAAAAGACAAAATAAAAACGGAATAGTTTTGAGTAAGAGCATCTAATTCCTGTTTTGGCATTATTGGTAATTTCAAATTATTCTTGGTTGGATGAAACAGTGGCTATGATTTTGTTGGGCACATCGTAGTTTGCTCCCCCCCTCTTCCCACGTAATCCCTTAAGTGTCCACCAATGATAGAATGATTCAAATAGTTCTTACACTTAGCACTAGACGATGCAAGTAACTACGACTACATATTTATGGAATATATTGCATTTAAATACCAATTAAGTATTGAGTTACCAAAATTTCTATCATCGCAAGTGGCGGCTTGTTACTCCTGTTGACGTGTGCGTTGCATATACACTCATCCTCGTTACACGATTTCTCATATTTAACTTTTCTATTTTATTCTTCACCTCTACATCTTGACCAAAGAGTTCATATTTCTCTCATATTATCACCTGATTCTATAAATAGCTCTCTGTTGTATGCCGTCACCCATTGCCACACTGATCCTGATGGACAAATAATCAGTACCAAGTCGCAAAAGACCCCAAGGAATTACTGAAACTTAAGATCTATACTCTCATTGATTGCTAAATATCATTAATGCATACGAACAAAAACTGCGTGGAAAATTCAAATTGCATACGTGAGTGTCTTGTAAGACACAAATGGACGGCCACGATAGTAAGTCACGTGGTATCATTGCCTTGGCGACCATACCTTGAGAGCGTTAAAAGTGTGCTCATCAGATTTGGTACACAGTTAGTGCCCTATTGTATTCCTTAAGTGCATGTGTTACCTTTTGGGTATTAAATTAACAGCGAAATTTCTGAATTCTTGTAAAATAGATCTACCATAAGCGGCGCTTGTTTCATGCCGTGAAATGCGAAAAAAGAGTGTATTTACAAAGCGGGAAAATTGTGGGGTATTTTTTTCTGATGATCTCTCCTCCCGCTTTCCCGACATGCTTTCGCAAACAAAATTGTCACCAAGAGCTACCACTGGTGACTAAAAGGCCTCTACAAGTGAGCAGGTAAGAAAAGAAACTTTTCATGAAACCGTCTTGTTTCACGAGGCAGATAAGTTATTAACATTGCGGAGGAAAAGTGTGACGTCATGATTTTGAGAATGTTTGAATTATCGAAAAATGGTCACTTTTCATGGTGCCCTATTAGTAACAACGTTGATGGCCAAAATTGAGAGTGATGCCCTTTCCCAACACCGAGATATCAGCTTTCTAAGTTTTGAATCTCTCTATCAAAACATTGATACTGGTTCCTAACGTAAGGAACCAAGGGATATCAACAGAGTCTAGACCAGAGATTTTGAAATTTAAACACCTTTAGTTTAAACACTACATACACTACAGATATAGTATTTTGGGAAACAGCTTATTCAATGGTTGCCTTTAGATATCTAGAGTCAATCTTACTATTTCTGAAACTTTTGCTTTGTGATGTCATCACTTTCCCTCTGCGTTGGTAAATGCTATCAGTAAAACTCTTTCCTAACTTCATGGCATAATAAGGGTAATATATGAATATTGTACTCTGGTTTTTCTCACACTTTCATTTATTCTATCTTACAATTTACGCCTTCTACAATTTACGTCTTTACTTTCTACTCTTTTCTATAAAAAGTCAATGCATGTATCTCTTTTAAAACATGTATAATGGAAGTTTTGTTTTAGACTCGATATATTTTTCTTATGCCGCAGATTACACCCCGTTCCGCTCAATGCACACCGCGAATAACGCAGCCACGATTTGGGGTACGTGTGGGCTGAAGTTTTGCTTGGACTACCCAAGTTTCTCCACTTCCCACTTCACAAATCATGCCTGGTTGTGGGGCGCCATGGCAAATCTATGCAACTTCAGACGATATTTAGCAGAACGTTATGCATTCAGAGTTCAAGAACCATTCCAAAATCTTACGATACTCAGAGAGATTTCAAGTCGTATTAAGACAAGGATAATGGCATTCCTTGAACATGTGTTGTGTCCGGTACGAATTGATGATGTGAATAGTGGGCAGAAAGCACACGATTGACCATATGTGTAATACGTATGACGTAATTAGTTCCTAGACCCTTATGATGATATAAAGTAAACGTAATGAAAGTGATTTAGAGCTAGTAAGGGAGTTGGAGTACTGAAAAGAGACAGACGTATCTTGTATTCAGATCCGTAGTGAAGAAGTAGTCGTCGTTCTTATTTTGATACTAAGTGCGGCTAATATCGTGCACTTGGGCATTACAACATGTTATATAGGACATGTTGTATAACTGAACGACGGAGTAGAATCACCTGAGAACTTACGATAGTAATTAAACTGACCAGAAATTATGTAATTCCGACTCGTCATTGCATAAAACATTGCATCAATGCACATTCGACTTACTAAACATGTATTTCTTCGGTTCCAAACGTACTAGACTTTGACGACATCCTAGCGGAAATAAATTAAAAACATTTCAATGGCACCAACGTATAGAAGCGCTTCCTAAAATAAAGCAAAGCGAGCACCGAAAGAAAGGTGCGATTTTAACTCCATTATCTAAGGGATCCTATTTTTTAATAGAATTTTATTGGCGGATCAGTTTGCAGGCATAAATATGTCATCTCCACCGTCATGAACACCTCTACCCATCCCAATCAACATTAGCACAATCATCATCATCATCATCATCATCATCACCATCATCATCATCATCACCAATTGCTTACATTATAATCATTATCACCATCATCATCATAAGTATCGTCCACGTAATCATCATCAACGTTATCATTGCCATTATTTGCAAAGGTATTGCTATTTTAAGAGGTCTCCAGCAAATCCGGATGGACAACAAATTTTTGCAATTTCTAATCTTTACACAATAGAAGTTGATATCCACGACGAGAAATACTCATCGCATACAATTCAAACTCCACTATTTCAAATTGAAACATGAAGTTTTCATCGATTTAAGTGAAAGGAGCCAAGCGTCTTTTGTAGGGCAGATATTCTCAACTTTTACGAAAGGCAAGATTTTGCATTGTTTTGTAACAGTTTAGGGGAGCTCACTCCGCCCTCAGCTGTTTGCTTGTAAACGTATGCATAAATTTAAAAGAGATTCAGCATAGACGTCAGTCTAAAAACGTGGCAAATCTGACGCCACAAAGTGTAATGTTGCAACATGGTATATTCAAAACTCAAATATATGACGATGAAAATACAAAAATTTTGAGCGTAAAACCCATGCGGGGCACAAGACAAACCGCTGCTATTTCTTTGTAGGACCAGCAAGGTCGCTGCTCTGTAAGTTATCTGATATTCGTGATTGGCACATCTGAATAGATGATTATTTTCCGAGGCGACTAGTAAATTTTGCTGGAAACATGGAACAATGTTGTATCCATATACTTACGTTGTATCGCTTGAAAACAAAACTAAAGGTGCAGAGCTTCAAGAGAAAAAAGAGAGAAATAGTTGAGGAAGCTTCCATAAGAAATTATAAAGAAAATCACAAAAGCGGGTAGCATCATTAAAATAGATCACGACTGAATGGCACAAGTCTTGAGCTTCCCAGAATCCTATTGTTATGATACGACCTGGAAGCATGAGGAAACCTATTGTGGATGATAAAAAATGGACCTTTATCACCAAAACGACGTTAGTGATTCGCCTTTTCCTGGGGGAGGCAAAGAGCCGTCTTGCTCCATTCCTGTATGACACCCATGGTTTCCATCACAGTTATTTCAATTTAATTTACTTTCGCATAACCAAACGAAACGTCTAAGGAATGGGCACGCAGAGGGGTCAGAATTCACCCTCAACTGTCAACCAAAAAATTATCACGGCAAGCTCAAAAGGAAAATGGGCACCTAATGGCATCTGGGGAAGCATAAAGGTGGGGAAAAAGGGAACTGACCCTGCTGAACGTGACTCACGACATTTGATTTTCTCCTACATCACTTTCTGTTTACACTCTGTAGCACATAACAGATCTAACTTTATAGAATGACACCGTTTTAGGCAAGCACGATTAATAAACGACCTCAGTTGTTTACATAGATACCTATTGTACCCTTACGACACTTACAAAAAGTCAAAATTCGTTAGATGGGTCGTGAGTACTTAGTGCATGATGTCTGTTAACTGTGAGAGAAAACTAAAAGGCCTGGAACTTTAAGAATACTTATACCCTACTGCAACTATCACGTGCGTGATAGGCGGATATGGGGGAATGCGACTCCCTCAGACAGTCTCCAGGTTTTTCGACTTTTGCGCAAATAACTATTGTAGACAACAGTACGGAACAAGATCAGTACGGAACAGGATCAGCACGACTTCCCTTTATTGGAAAGGAGGCTGAGTACTCCCAGATCTGTTGACCTTGGAAAAGGTGGCCCTTCCTCACTGAGCCCCCTCCGAGGAGAGCAGAGCTTTTAGTCAGTAGCTTTCCCTGAAACCGGAGTACTACAGATTTATTCCTGTGTCAATCTTTATTGAAACTTTATCGGTAAAGGTCTCTTTAATTTTTACATTTTATCCATAAAAAAGATCTATACAAACAGACATATATTGTTTAGTACCCTTTCCTTACGTAAAACTTTACAAGCATCTACTAAATCAAAAGTCGTATGCATTTGCAAGGACGAGAGAAACAGGAGAGTGTCGCTTTCTTTGACGGAGTTCTGCTAGTCCATGGGCGTACTTTTTGTTTTGACTCTGTAACTCAAAGAAAACATACCAACCCTGCGTACGTCATTCTGCTTTTGGTGATCCCACCATACGGACGCCGCGCCCCCGATTCACAGGCTGGAATCCACTGATCTAATGACTTTTAAGTCGCAGCAGAAAGTAGATCTTACAAGTATGAAATAAAATTGAATGTGAACTTCTGTTACAATTTTGATATGTGAAAAAAATATGAAAGAAAACATCTAACGAAAAAAACACTTTGCTAATATCTTAATATGTGAATACTATCAAACATTGCATCTTTGCTTTTAAATAGTTCAAATGTTTTTTCTTATACAAAATGATTTCATACAGGCCATTTGAATCAATGTTTCATAGAGTTCAATGTGTCATACAGGTCATTGGAATCAATGTTTCCCACAAGGCCCTTACTGATAGCAGCGTTTCCGTTGCTAACAAGCCCACAATGTCTTTGAAAATACATGAAGTTGGCTAGGGTTCAGGGGTGGGGGAAGGTACAGCAGATTGGGGCGCCAAGTAGGCTGGGTTCAACTTTACTCTTTGATCATTGTGTGGAAGAAGGTGTTTCGTGAGGTGTAACAATTGAACAATTTTAGCAGATAAAATAATTTCGTGATGACATTATCCATTGACCTAACGAAGTCTAAAACCCCATTTTGAGTTATAGTGCACGAGCCAAGAAAATGAGATTTGGGAAATCTTTGGGGGACATGGCCCCCTCTGCCCCCTGTTCCCCCGTCCCTAGGGTTATATATGAGATTATGAAACTCATAGTCACAATCACTTGTGTTTCATATTGTACATTGAAGTTTTAAGACTTGTTATGGTACCTTTTATGTTCGCAAATGTCTACTGTTATGAAGTTGACTTCCCCAATGTATGAAAATAAATTGGAAAAAGGTCGCCAAAAACTAAAACAAGTTGTTGTTTTGTTACTTTTTTCGTGATGCAATTAATTTTGGTTGAAACACACTCAGATAAACAATCAGTTATACCAATAATAGGCGATTACTTGTTACTCTGTTATTCCAGCGGATTCTTCACCATTCGAGAGCCACGGATTTCACCATACGATACATAATCATGTAACGATAATCAAACCCAAGTACGTATCCTTCACGAATAACTTGACTGCTGATTGTAAGAACTTAACATTGCAATCTTTTAAGAAGGAATATTTAGTTGCCAAGTCTTGAAAAGGTACCACGGATATATAAAATATGTAACCGTTGGGATTTGACTCCGTGATCCAAGTATTCGCGACGTTTACTCTATCAACACTTTTTTATATCAGTATTTTTTTTTAGTTTTGTGTTGGTATAATCATAATAACAACAATGCATAATAATTCCAAGCAGTTTATCCAGGCCAGTATTCTTCAGGTCGTCAAATGCTGCTAAGGTTTGTGGCATTATACTCTTCTATGCCCCATCAAGTCGAGGTAAGGGCAGGTTTGTTGATACTTACTCCTCTGTGTGGCTGTGATCGTACAAGAGATGGACGTAGGTGTCAGTAATGTTTATGTTTTGTTACTAACACATATTAATAATAGGTCAAATATGTTCCAGACATCAGCAATATAATTAAGGTCCTCATTATTCTGATATCAATCTATCACATAGAGAGATGAAGTAGATGATGAGAAACATACTCGACCTCCTACTTCGTTGCTCTTCGTCTTCAGAGTTATTGTTAAAACGTAACATCATCTGCGTGGAAAAGGGGCTCCAATGTGCGATATATCGCTGCTGTGTAAGCATAATCGTTTCCCTATTTTGATTTCCTTTTTGTCAGACAATCTCTTCTCCGTGCAGAATAAAGTGCCTTCTAAATTCAGGTTAAGGCAAGTATTCAGCTTTCTAACATCCCATTTCCAATATCACGCTTTGTCATAAAAACCATTACCTACATACATGCTTTGACTCCCCTGTGTTAGTATACGCATGGGCTTGATCCAAAATCATGGAAGAGGGGGAGTAAAATCGGTTAAAATAAAATAAAAGCGTGTATATTAAATTAAAGTGCCAAAAATAGCTATCCCTTGTACTTGGTCAATCAGGATACAAGTAAATTCATTTCATCTCGCTTTTTCATGCATGAACGGAACATTTGGAGGTAAAAAAGTTTGCTCCAAAGAGTATAGAGCGTGTACGCCCCTTTCTTTCTACCCGTAAACCACTCCCTTTATGCTGCACTTTAGGCTATCACAAAGTATACGCAGCTGAACTCCTTACGTAATGCATCACTTTCATACTAACCTCGTTCGTTTCCCGTTTTCAAATGATTCTGTTGGACTTCCATCCCCATTACGGACATATTTTGCACTGGGGTGCCTTTTTTTACTCTCCGCTCTTGTAAAAGAAAGTAAATAATATACAACGATTGTTTTTATTAGAGCAGTTTAACAGCAAATACTCTTCATTTTGAACTATAAGGGCAACTAAGAATTTGTAAGAACTATAAGGTACTCGGGTGAGGGGAACTTATTCTAGTATCCTATAGTTTACCCTTCACTATCAATATAGCTCAGTATTGAGGAATTCATATCAGTTTATAGGGCTTCGGGAGGGATTTTGGTTACAAAAGGAACGCTTTTTAAGTTATAAAGTTCCTTTTTACGTTATTTTCTACTACGTTTTGTCTAGGACCGTTACAAGCTTCGTAGTGTCATTCATGTTTCTGTGCATTGGCATTTAGTAGAAAAGGCAGCCATCTTAATATTGGACGAGGTATTTTCGTTCAGTATACGTTTGGACAGCTGATAAAGGAATTTTTGAAAGAGTGTCATTGTTTAAGTTTGCATTATGGAGAGGGAATATTTGGGGGAAAGAAAAGATGTATTCAAAATGCGCGAGTGGCTGCAATAATTGTGATTCGCCTTGGGGAAGTTGACTATGAGAGTTGATCGAGGAATTTGTACGGTGTCACGAGCTTTATTGAAGTATGGAGGTTTTCTATCTTCTATAAAACAGAGTCCGCCGTGCAACCGTCAGACGTTCTTTCAAAAGAGTTATCAAGACCTGGGGGCTGGGGAACTACAAGATCCGCAGATGGAATTTTTTCCAAATACCTCATGAACGACGTACCCAACCATTGCGAAACTTTCTAATTTTTTTTTTTAATTTATTCATAAATTTACATAAATAAAAATTAGTTATATCACATGTGCAGTACAGAAGCCTTTGCCATTTAGTTTTAGTGACATCAGTGAAAATGTGGTGTGCGAAATTTGACATTCTACTAAAGATTGAGTTGATGATCAAATTCCAATTTACTGCTTTAGGCCGCTGCCAGAGTAATCACAAAAATCTCAGCACTGGGCGACCTGACAATGCACACACGACATCAACAAGCATAGAATTGAAGGAAATAACAGTGGCACTTTTTTCTCAATAAAAATGATTGTATACGGCACTGATGGAGAAAGAAAACGGCATATGTTGCACCAAAATTGCCGCCTTAAACACTGAACTATTTGTTGGTGCCTTTAATGTCAAATCAAAGCTATGAAAATCTGCTACGCGACGTATAGAATATAGACAATACCAAAGTAAGAGCTGATTCTTAAATCACCTAACTTAAAGGCCCGGTTACACGGAAACAGTTCTGCCAATAATTCTGCGGAATATTTACCTTTTCTTAATGATGATGATTATGGAGATAATAAGGATTATGAGAACTGCCGCTCCTCCTCCACCTATAGCGTAGTAAGATGTTTCAGAAGATGGCCCCTTCTTAGCACTGAGAACTGGTTTTTCGGTGGATTTTCCTGGCGAAGGAACAGACTCTGTTGATGTAGGTTCTGTCTGCCCTCCTTTCTTAGTTGTGAAGTGGGGCGAAGTAATGTACTTCGTTGTCACATTTTGAGTTGATAAGGAAGTGGAGGGGGATTCTGTTGTTGGGGTGTTCTTTGCAGTGGTGGTCTTGCCTCCATTCGTTAAAGTTGATGACCCAGGATTAGCTATGAAAGAAATAAAAGTAATCAATGCACTATGCTCTAATGGACTTGGGAAAATGTACAAGAAAGAGAAATGATTCCATCTTTCAAAATATGTACGGTCTTTCGTGAATAAACTCCATTTTATCTTTTTTAAAAAAGTATGCCACCCAGATCCAGATACCAACTTTTTAAAACAAAGGGGCGCAGTTCAGACATTGTCTTGAAAATTTAACTGCCTGCCCTTTTAAAGAGCTTCAATGTTTTTGATCAAGTTCATTAAAGAGCCACAGTGAGGAAAAATATAGAATACCCCATTGCAGGAAACAACGGCCTTCCAAAGAACTTCCGTGGACCTGTACTAGATGTAGGCAGAGTTGTAAGTCAAGGATGGAGATGTTAAGTCCATAAGGAGTCATGATGGATAAGGATATCGTTATCGAACTCGATAGACAGTCATAAGGAGTACGATTATCCTTTCGAAAACATTAATAGATAATCCAGAAATAACCAATTCCTTGTCATTTGAAAGCTACACAAATACGGGCAACCGGGTTAACGGAGGTACAACAGCACTTGATCATAGAAATGGCGCACTGCAAAAAGAGGATGCCGTTATGAGTGCAGAAACCATATTTCAGTCTATCAATGAAAATGTAGCATATTTACATTTCAATAACAGCCACAGTGCTCTAATTTTGTGAACTGATTTGTTATTGTCTTGTGGTAGGGAGAAGTTTGCGAGATGTAGTGCTCTAAGCCTACCGTGTGCGAAATTCTACGTTGCCACTCCCTCACTTCTTCAGGTAAACGCCAGCTTCAGATTTACTGGCAACAATTCCCAGACTCCTGAAAGTATGCTTTGAAACGAAATCTATATGCAGCAATTCAAGCGACTTAAGAAAAGTTGAGTGCCGATTCTATCTACGATAGCTCTCGGCCTATTAAAACAATACCTAAGTACGAAATCTGGGAGCAGTTGATACTTAGTTAAGTATACTTTAGTACCAAGCATATAAAAAATTCAACACCAACATTTTAATACCAATTTCATACGCAAAATTTCTAAGTTGCTTTAAACACATTTAAGTTCCAGATTTGCACGCTTGAAAATTTTACGTCCACTATGAAATTATAATCCTCGCTCAGTTAGGTCTCTCTTGCTTCTCTCCCTCGGAAAATCAATAATTTGAAACAATTGTTAACTCAGCTCTTCTCTTTGCTCGTTCTATCGACCAAGATAACATTCTAACTATTTTTATCCCCAGATCTGGATAGTGTTCCCGCCTTGGTTTTGGAAATAACTGAATGCATCAATACAATACTTTAAACCTTATCATTCATCTCTTGACAAATTTTGATTGCATTAATTGAAGTACAGTTATGAAGTAGTCAATCACGTTCTAAAAAAAGAAGCCAGCTGGTACCTGTCGGAGGTTTCGTGCTTTGCTTTGTCTTGGTGGTAGATTTAGTAGTAGATGACTTTCTAGTGGTAGACTTGGTAGTTGTGGGTGTGGTAGTGGTGCTACGAGTTGTTGTACTCACTGTTGTTGTTACTTTTGTTGATGTTTTCTTTGTTGATGTTGTCTTGGTGGGAGTTGCTCCTACAGAAACAAAACATTACAATAAAACTTATATATTTATAGATATATAAACGTAAGCTATTTTTAGGAATCGATATATTCAACAAAAATTCCTTTAAGATCATTTCTAGGTCTGTGGAAGGATTTTTGTACGGTTTGCTGCGCAAAAACCAAATGCTTCCTCCCACAGTGAGCGAAAGGGATACTGGGTAGAGCGCCTAAGACGTTACTACCTCATAGCTTGAAAACAGATGAGAATTAGCAAACTTGCACTTACATAACTTTTGCAAACGCCAAGGACTACACACGGTAGTTCTACAATGTTATTGGAGGTAGCTGAAGAAGGTTATTTTGTCAAAATGGGTCTTTTGTACTATCCATGCACGACGATTGCATGTTCTCAACTGCAGAAGATAGTCTTATTTCCTCGACGTATTTGGCACACTCTGTATTTTTGCCAGCAAAGCCATAAGTCTCACGGACGTACTTGCAAGCGTCACAATTCTCTCATTTCTTACAAGGAGCACACCCAAAACATCCTCTCAGATTTTATACCTATTTCTTACGAATATTTCTGTTGGTGTTTTTGCCTTAGGAAACACTAACAGCGGAGCAGGGAAGATATAAATGTGCTCTTCCCTTATACAATTACATTTGACTTTGGACTGAGGGCGGGGTGGTACGACAACGCCGACACATTATTAGTACTCCTTTTCAAACTGAGCAGGTTCTAGCAAAGCCTCACGACATGTTTCTCGCGCTACATCAATCTGATCTCTAATTAGCTAGTGAGGATTTCCTAAACTTTCTTACTGGTTTTGAATCTCTGCACTCTGAAAAGCGAATCTTCGTATTCTCCATATATGCATCGCCTACTTATACGGCATCGCATTCTTGGAACGAAAAGGGTGGCAAGACGTAAAATGAAAATATTAATGGTGATTAGTGAGCTTTACACATACGTCCAAGATAATTGTATCATTCTGATACTTAAATCTTATATCTAAGAAATGAATTTTTGTTTTTCAGTTATTGTGAGTAAACTTGAAGGCGAGATCTGAAAACAAACGGTAAGATAAAACTTCCAGGAACGTCTCCTCCCCATGTTCCTAAATCCTGAAATATCATCAATGTACTGAAGCTATGTAGACTTGTATTGAAAAGTACGCAATGCACTCTCTTCCAAATATGCCATGATAAGAATTCTGTATGGGGGTTGGAACCTCAGTACCTAAAGTTGTCCGCCAAATTTGTTTATACGCCTCGTCTTTATGAGTGAAATAGTAATTAAAAATCGCGAATGTGGCCAATTCATGCACAATATCAGTAAAATGTCAGTAATCTCTCTAATATTCAGAGCCCTCTACAGGCCCTGCAATCCTCGTCAGGAATACTAGGGCTACATTAAAGTGTTCCTGCGCCGTTCTAGACTGATTCTTGTTTTATATCGATTATATTTTAACGTCAGTCTTTGTATCTCTTTGATCCAGAACAGTATCAGGCATGGCTTAGTCGTTTTGGGATCCTTTCCGTTTTATTTATCAATATCTAACAATCTGCTGGCTCATAGACAAAGCGTGTACACGATGGTAACCATGGAATAGGACTTTGTCCAAAATACCAGGCCTTTAGTGTATATTGTGCTAAGAGGCGTTTGAATTTCATGAATCTCTGATCTATCCTCCGTTAATATTCCTTGGAACCTTAATCAGGATTCAGCATAAGATAATAAGGTTTTTTCAGAGAAATTTAAGACCTTGGAAGTTGATATCTCAGTGTTGGGAAAGGGCATCACTCTCAAATTGTGGCCATTGATGTTCTTTTTCATAGGGGCACCACGAAAATTGAGTATTTTTTCCATAATTCAAACAGTTTTAAAGTTGCATATCTACTAGGGCGGTGATGTTTAGACAGTTCTAATTGGTGGGCGTTGGCAGTGAATTTTCATGAAGGGACTTGAGGGCCTTGCAGCCCAGAAATATGTTGTGCTCACAGTTTAAAATCCTCCCACCCTTAGATGCTCTACTACTTTTTTAGAATGTAGATGAAACCATGTTTCTGTTACATGAATAAAATTGGATTTCCATTGCTGACCTAAAGATTTCAGCGAGTTATTTGTTGTTCTCCATCGCACCAGTGTCGCTAAAGACGCGTGCAACTTGATCAGATAATTATACAGGTATAGACCCTTTGCGTTGACGTCACATTTGGCCGCTAAGGAAATCTGCTGGAGGACCACGGAAGCAACGATCGCTACGGCTTCTGTAAGGAACGATAAGACTTCTACCTCTATTTCGAAAGGGAAAAGACCCGTAAAA
>JAAAKL020009962.1:0-14713 GCA_010016065.2 Carybdea cf. marsupialis auct. non (Linnaeus, 1758)
ATATACAAAGAACAATTGATTATCAATATGAAATGACTAATTACGTACAAGAAATAGTCTAATATTATAAAGCGAAAGAGAGATAATAAAAGCGAGGGTATAATACAATTAACACATAACAAAATAACCAACACATCTTTCTATTACAACAATCGTTTAGGATAGTATTTCTTAAGTTGAGTGGCATACATTCAAAGGGACCTAGGCCTTTGATAAATTAAAAATAGTTTGTATAAAGTTCAGAGTTCAGCTGCTTATCAAATATCCTTTTTGACTAATTGCGTAAAGGCACCATAGTGAAAAGTCTTCCCTCTCTCATCTGAGCGATACATATATATTCATGTATGTATATACACATAGACAAATAGTGGTATTTAAAAACGACCCATTTAATTGATATGCACACCCACTTCCCCTCTATACATGACAACTTTTGAAGCAGTTTCCACTGCTGCAGTTCCAAAGTTTACCTAGATAGGTTGTCAGTAGTTATATCTTTTATATTATAGCATCATTATTCCCTGACTCAGCATTTTATGAAATACCATGTCGCTTCTGTTACGCAACGGACGTCAAACAAGCATTCTCTCTAGTCCGCAAATTCTCGAAATAGGCTTGGCGTTTCATAGCCGACTTCAAAAATACGTATGGCACCATTTTTATTTCGTCTTTCCTACACAGTTACGCAGTTAACGCCCACAAAGTATCACATCGTATGCGATCAAGGAAACAAACTTCATTGGAATTAACTGGAGATTTAATTCAGTATGTTATTGACAATGACTTTGACATGTCGCACTTGAAGTCACGAGGTCAAGATCTGCCATGGCATGTCGTTAATTTATACGATGTTTACGCCTTTCTTATTTCAGTGTGTATTGTGTTGATCTTGTTCGTTAACTTTATTATCAAAAAATGTTTACTTATTGTTTTTGGAAGGAAAGAGAAAAAGAACAAATATTAGGAATTGTTGTTGTTGCTGTTGTAATTAGATATGTTTAAGGCAATGGTGAATACTCTGGCTTAACAGTCTTGTTTCTTCCCACCTTTCCCATTTTCATACGTTGTCTCCAAACTTTCAGCCATTCTTGAAAAGGAGTCTTCGTCAATAGATAACCTCCCTTTCTAAGAAAAAGCCCACATGTATTACATGTTATAACACTACCCAATTTGTCTTGACATCCTTCCTGAGCAGTAAGTAATACTTTTTTGTCACACATTGCTTTCTTTACTAAAGATGTAAAGCGATATGTAGGAAACGTTTGCAACTACTTTACAAAAGAAGGCTAAAAGGGTCAGATTAGACAACTGGAAGACCGTAGTTGGCGCCAAGTGCCAGAAAAATATTGTTTAAGGCTCTGAACTAACCGTTTTCTAATGTAAGAAAGGGGAAGAAATATGGAAATAGCAGGGAAGAAATACGTGGCTGTAAAAAAGGGCTATTATTTTTTTCCTTCGAAAGCTTATTTCTCCCCCTCCATGCGGGGGGGAGGAGGCGCTGTTTGCCAGAATATTCGCCATTTAAAGGACAAGAGAAATGTTCTTGAAGATTTGGACATTTGTAGTTTATACATCTTTGCATCTGTGTCAATTACATTTGTTATGGATGTGCATCAATGGATTTAAATTGTTGGGGTTATTTTCTAGATACTGAATCGTTGTTTGACCTACTCTTTCTATTTATTCGGATTGGCTTACATCCAGGGTTATGTGCATGATTTCATGGCAGTTAAAAATTACAAATTAGCCTGAAAAATCAATCTACTATATTATTTTTAATCTTTTAATAGGGTTTTAACTTGTGCTCAACTTTATTTCTAAGTTTGTGAAAAAGTTATTTTAAAAAATGTGCTAAGAACGATGTAAAACCTTTCCCCATAGATTTGTCACCCACTTGCAAACAATTTGTTTTTGGGTCACAAATAATGTAGAGTGCAAATTAGAATAGGTCTTTGCACACAGATTTCTCTTCGTTACCTTTCAAACATACATACTCAACTCTATGTTAAGGTTTACTCGATCGATTAATAAAGAGTGCCTAGTAGCTTGTCAACTTCTTAGTGATAAACATGGTCGTAAACTTCAGGGCCTCTCCGTGGCGTCATCGTTTGCATTACCGTTAATAGATGCACTATCTTTTTTGGAGCGAAGCTAGCTGTTCTTGATTTTTGCCCATTTTCTGATTGAAAAGCTATTCATCTCTTTCCAACACAGATATGCTTTCACCACTAGGTAACATGTGGTTTATCGTCATCTAGCCTCGTTGTGAGTTAAATTGTATCAGGCTCACTGGAAACAAACACTGTTGTTAAGCTCCGAATTGAGTCGAGACTTGGAGTAGCAATTTGTACAGAAAAGATGCTAGGAGAGATGTTAATGGAGGTGAATCCATTGTGCTTTACCTGAGGGCAAGCAAATCAGTGGGATTGTTATCTCATCTTGGTGTTCGCAAAGCTTCGGTTTGTAGTTAATTTGGTCTTAAATCCATGTTCCTATAAAATATCCCTGATAAGAAAATGGTGTAGATCTAACTGAATAGATCGCTAAGCAGTTTTACGATATCTAGGATGTAGCCTCGTTTTCATGAAGTACCATAAATGATACATTGCATGGTGGGACGGAGACATCCCATGTTCCTGAGTAATCTTCTTTTTAGCTTAGGAAAGCAAAACTTGGTTTAATAATCGCAATATCAATAGAAATTTCGTCGGATAGACTTAGTTTAGTAGAAAACACAGAACGGCCTGGTCAACGCCGCAGAGACCCAAGAATTACTTACTCTCCTTTCTTTGTTTTGTGCTATTTTGATATTCTTAAGACTATTCCGTTGCACGATTTGTTATGACATTATCTAGTGATTCAAAGAATTGTCTTTGCAAGTTGTAAGTTTAAAACACTTCTTTAATACTTCATTTAGCTCTATTGATAGGTTTTTTGTGCGTTTGTTACTCGACATATCCATCATAGTAAACTCCGTATATTTTGCATCAGTAATCTAGACGTAACTATTTTGAAAATATTTGAATCATGGAAAAGATACTTAATTTTCATGTTGCCCTATTATTAATAACGTCAGTGGACAAATTGAGAGTGTTGCCATTTCCCAATAGCGAGATGTGAGCTTTCAAAGTTTTAACTCTCTCAAAAGAAACCTTATTAGATGATGGTTCCTAACTTAAAGATCCAAGGAAATCATTTAACAGAGATTTGACCAGAAACTTTTGAAATTGAAATGCCTCAAGTTTAAACACATTATACACGACAGGTCCGGTATTCTGTCAAATAGTCTATTCCTGGAGTCCACTCGTACTGTTTCAAAATCTTTTGATAAGTGACATTTCACTTTCCCTCGGCATGACGCGATGCTGATAATTATAATCCGATCCGATAATATCATAATCTGATTTGTTTGTAGAACGGATGTTTTCCCGTTTCAGTCATCACCAGGGTATTTACTTTTCACATTTTGGAGTAAAATTACCGTCAACATGTGGGCGTTCTTTTCTCAATTCTGATTCAGTGTTGATTGAACGAGAAAATAAAGCGAGAAGGAGTGGATGTCTGCACGTACTGGTCTTGTTATTTATGTCGGCGATTATCCTGCCATAACCATTTTAGATTTTAAAGGATTCTCAGGAACCAGCAATATCTTGATGGGGCCCCTGATGAGCAGTAAGCTCTCCATTGAAACAACTCTAAATTAATAGTATAACCACCAAACAGGTTAAATAAAAAAGGAAAAGCGGTAGTGTGGGCATAAAAAGCATCTTTTAATTTACATCTCCGGCGCACCATAAACCTTTGGATGAGCTAAGCTGTTCAAGACCCTTTCTGAGATCGTACTTGATCAGATGCGACGGGTTAATTCTAGAAAAATCAACTATGTAGCCATGATTTGGTTATGGAGAGAAACCATTCGTATCAAATTGAAACATTAGAACTACTCACAGTTCTGGTCTAGTGGACAGGCCTTCCTGTTGCGATATATGCGTGAGGTGCGAGTTCCGTCACTTTTCAAATTGTTTTTGCATGTAAGTGTTAATTATCAATGTCAACCAAGCTTTTGAACAAAGCAATCTCTCATCGTACCTCCTGATAAGCAGAGAGGCATCCCCAGGGGAGACATAAGCTCCGGGGGGGGGGGACAGAAATCGTTGAGATCGCTCAATTAACTAAGCAATTTATTTACTCTATTATTGAAAGTTGCAACATAATCAAAGTAAGCTTTTGAACAACGCACCAGTGCCTCATCGACCTTTAGGAAGTAGGTTCCAACAAATATGGTCTTGAGTAAATATCGACCAATTTAAGGCCACTAGTACAGGATACCTATTGATACCAAAATCAGATCAGTAGGAGGGTTATGGACATTCTCTCTTACGTAGAATCACTTCGAGTTGCACTGGCGGAAGGCGTGATGTACATGAACATTTCGTGTTTGTTTCTGGTTTATAAAGATGAGAATGACGTAATATAACAGTAGGTAACAACGGAGAACAAATAATCGGACCAAATAGGGTGATAGCAAGTGTTCGGTGTAGAGTAGTTTGGGATTTGATACCACAGAAATGGGCATCAAGCAAGTTGCTAAAGAGACAACGGGCGTAGTTGTCTTGCCCCTCCTAGTTAGCTGACATTTAGTTGACCTCATTTTATATTGTAGTTGGTACCCAAACCTATAGCTATCCTGTACCACTGTGATTTCTATAAGGTCCCTTCCTTAATCAGATTTTCATGTTATTCAAGGATTCAAGCTAGTCAAAATTGCAAGATCTCCCATTGAGTGACAATATTACAATCCCACACAAATTTTACGGGAAGCTGGACCGGATGATATTCTGAAATGTCTAGCTGCCCCTTGACAGGAAATCATTTCGGTTAAGGGAATGCCGTATTACTATGAAATAAATACGAAACGTTGCTTGCGCTGTTGAAGATGATATTTTCCTCATTGAGAAATATGCGCACGTTGAGTCGAGACAAACCTGACATGTTTTACTTGTGAAAGGCGTGTGTTAATGGTGCATTAACGATTCGGGGTCAAATCTTCACTTGTGATGAAAATGAATTTGATTATAGGGGAAACGAACATTAGGGAGAACTTGAAAGGTATGCTATTTGGGCGTGGGACTAGAAAGCGTCTCGCTGCGCTTTTTTTTGCAGATCCAATGATGTATTTATAGTGACAGTCTAAATCCATGTTTTAACCCTGGATTTCGACTGCCAGTTACCTGGCATCGCAGAAAGATTTTATTTTCTCTTTTATTTTCACCCAATCATATTGACTGCCCTGAATAAAACAGGAACAAATGAATGTCAATGTTTTCCCGGCAGTTCCTCAAGGGAGACCAACCTTATTCAGGGGACCGCAAACAGTGGCGATTCTAGGGTTGGGCCGAGCGGGCCGTGGCCCAGGGCCCTGTGCTTCACTGCGAAGAAAATAATGTGGCCAATTTTCCATACAAATCTCGTGGAAATAAGCGAAAACTTGAAAACTGTACCCACTAATGGGGACCCGGTGCCTCCAGAACATCAGCAGCATTATGATGCCTGAACTGCCTTGCAATGCATGACGTCATAGGGCCCCGCAAGCCTTATCGGCCCAGGGCCCAGCACTCTTCAAAACCGCCACTTGCCCGCAAATCATTAGATATTGCTTGATGTTAAGTAATTAATTTGACGCATCATTGTTGTAGAAGTCAGAAATCATGAGAGGACCATTCTTCTTATTTACAAAGAGTGTGATTGACAGCTACAAGCCGACCGAAACATTTACTATCTCTCACCGTGCCTCCTGATTAATTAGGGAGACAGAAATCATTGAGTTCTTAGGACTAAATACATATATATTTCAATTTTATTTACAAGTGTGATAAGGAATACAACCCCCTCCCCACCACCACCACACACACACACACATACACTTTTAATTACTCTTCGCCGGCACTGAAAATGACTCTCTTTGAAGTCGCAGGTCGCAACTCGAAATATAGGGATACATGCACGAGTTTCAGTTACTGGAAAACCTAATCCCGACCAGGTAATCAATATCGGCCATGTCATGACGTTACGGATCCACTTTCTTCCCGAAAACGTGACTAATTATAACTCCATGACAGACAGCAAGCGGATTTGCACGTCTTCCTTATAAAACAAACAAGGCGTAAGAAACATGTATATATATTCTCTGTTACTTTGTCAATTTTGGGTACGTATCTGGCTGGGTACGATGAGAGAACTTTGTCCTCAGGAGGCACGTAAGTAGATTTTACATTAAGTAAATCAAAATGATGCCATCTCAATTAAACTCAAAGAAAATAACTGAGGCACACTTAGTAGCTTTATCTTTGGCTCGAAGGATAAGATAAAGATATATTTTCCCTGCTCAGCAATGTTAAGTGGTAATTTTAGACTCCAATTATTAAGAGCGGAAACGTCCAGCGTCCCTTTAGTCTTTATCTGTATTCTCTGATCTTATCTTGAACTATCTTTTAAAAAATGACGTCATAATTCCTACCAATATCATTCGTCCCACTCCCCCCGCGCCCAACCAACCGCCACTGTTTACCACCACAATAGTAGGTAAGTCCACAGCAGCCTCTCCCTCGTTTACCTGGACACAGATTGCATTTGCATCTGGATGCAGAATGTAACTCAGCATGACAGAGATATCCTGTCACCTGTGAATGCTGAAGTTGGAATCGGCAGATCCGATTCCGGCACGCTAAATCTGGATCGCAGCGCAAAACAGTTTGCAAGGTTGGTTTGATATTTCACGTCTGACGATCATACAAGAATACACTCATAAAACCAACAACAACTCTGATTTGAACGTAGGTATGCTGTTATGCACAGGCCCAAACACAGCATGTGGAAGCACTCCTTCGTTGGGTAAAATGTGGTCGATGGTCCGCAATAGAAGGGGGCACCTTGTCGTCCAGATAAGCCCTGCGTAACAACAAAACAACAAAAATCCTCTCAAAATATACCCCAGAACCCTCAAACAACACTACATATGTAAACATACAGAAGGATATAAAGAATGATCTGTCGTTTTGTCCCTCTCTTCCGCGAGTCCGGCGGCATCAATTCCGGTCCCTTTTAGGCAGGTTGTTAACACTTGCATTGTACCTGGTCCATATCACAAAACAGATTATGCTAAATGTTTCTTGATTGATAAAGAAATAAAGCAATCTGTCCCTCCTCTGGGAGCTTATGTGTTCCTTGGGGAAGCCTCTGTGCTTATCAGGAGGTACGATCAGAAGTTCCAAGCAAGTTGCTACTGACTTTAGGCACTTGTAAGAGAAACGTTTTATGATGCAATGACTGTTAAGTAGCCTACAGTTAGCTGCATACAAAGACATTGGGGGCCTCATTTGTCAATTTGTCATCGTACTTCCTGATCAGCAGAAAGGCATCCCCAGGGCAAACATAAGCTCCCGAGCCTCATTTGGCCCATAGTTTGGGCATCCCCGAGATAGAATCTTATTCCGCAGATTACATAGATTGTTGAGTTGCGGAACTATTGCCAGAAACTCAACATGTCATTATTTGTATCACCCACGTTTTCCTACGCACATCCGCGCAGATATTAGCTGCTTTAATCATAGATCTACAGCAACAGGTGTTCGCACACATTCTGGAGGTTTGCTGTCTATTGCTGCCTGATTGGGTGACAATAGAGAATATCTTTATTAAGATAAAGTGCATCGGGGGATTTGTCGGAGTTGGTACGTTTGCACCATAGAGAAAGGGCTGGGCCCAGTTCTCTCTCTATGGTTTGCACAGTGCCAGTCGCATATCAATCCTGGTGTTGACATTGTGTCCTGGGCCTCACTTATGGTTCCAAGAAGTTAGTGGTGCACACCACCGGCCATACCCCGAGAGACAACGCCTATGTTTTAATAAGCTAAGTGAGGCGAGCATCAACTAAGGGGACGTCACCCTGTAATGACTGAAGGTAGACATCTGTGTTATAAAATCTCGAAATGGAAAAATTGTGGGACCGCGGGGAATCGAACCCACGGTCTCCGCATTGCGCAACGACGACGCTTTACCATTAAGCTTCGGTCCCTTATCAACGCGAATGAGAAATTTGTGATGTCTATTGTTTCGATATTGGGTCAGTGCAACTCCTTAAAGTGCACAAAGTGGGGACCAGCAGATGGGGCAGACGAGCATAGCCATTGGAAGGTCGATGGCCCTGAAGGTGTAACAGCAAGATGATGTGACTCATCGGGCACCCTATAACGTGGATAAATTTGTGGCCAGTCACCTAGGAAAGGGTAGGGTTCTTACCAAGAATCATGCCCACAGATAGTTAGTTTTGTTATAATGTATTGAGTTTTGTTATAACGTATTGCGTTTTGTAAAAGATGACAGAGAGTGTGTACAGAGCATATTTGGAAATGTTTAATTAGCCAAAAAGTTGGGGCAATTGCAACTTTTGCAAACGCGGGCCTAGGGCCCCGAAGCTGAAATTACTTATAGCAAACTTTAAAGGACATTAGAATTATGATGGTTGTATTCCTCCGTTTCCCAAGATATTCATTTCTTTTCCTTAGCCATGGGTCACTGTGTAGTCATGGTATCACAGTGTGTATTGTCTGATGAACTTGGTATGCCTAAAGATGTGTTCACAAGACAGCAAGCCTGTGTAGTGTAGTGGTTAGCACGCTGGACTGCAGTACGGAAGGCCGGGGATCGAAACCCGGCACAGGCATCAGTTTGTCAGTAAGATGATAAACTGAATTGACTGTGTGAGAGGATCTCTTCCCTTCCAACGATCGGGATCCTCCATTTTGACAAACGTTCAACCTATGTAATGCATAGAAAGTGGCAGTCTGTTGAGATTTGGCATTTACGAAACCAAACCAAAACAACTATTTATAATCTCCACCTAGACGTCCATTTATGGGGGGCAAACTTATCCTATCGGTGGAGAGTAAAATTTGATGTCTTAAGTGACCCCCTTTGGTTTCGTGCCTGACATGTGGAGCATATGTTTGTTCTTGTATTAATATTGCGGTTTAATGCCTATGATGATGTCACACGATCTCTTGCTCAAGATGATATGTCCTCCTCACAGGGTCGTCATTGAGCACGCCCTTGTTTATTTCCATGTGTGGCCGACGCTGTTTACTTTTAGTTCCCGTTTCGAAGTGAAACCGTCAATGATTGTGATAATGGATCTGTTCCGGGCTGCCCAGCTGATTGTAAAAACCTTCCTTCGACGTTGTGTGACATGAAGAACGCCCCTTGCAAGTTTCGAGTTGTTTCCACCAATCAGAAGAAAGAACTTTTACTACTTCCGTATTTGATGTCTATAAATGAAGATTAAATAGCCTTGGCATTCCACAGTTTGCACAGATTCTGTTGAAACTGTATTTGTTTGCAAGTAGCGTCCGAAGGTAAGTGCTTTTGCTGTTTTCATGTCACATTTGATTTAGATTATGATCTGTTTGCTACTTTGCTCTTTTATGCAAGTTGAATCATCGTAACTTAGATTTTCTGTTTGGTGTGAATGTTCGTTGATTAGATGTGGATATGATGTCACACACACTTGACCAGGAAAGAGACCGGTCGTGCACGTCGCGACGCTGGTGATACCTTCCTAATAAGATCAGATTTTGCTTCATGAGGGTAGTTGGTATTGTAGTGCGTTGTTTCGAGTAGGAGTGTGTTTGCCTCATTTTCAGGTGGTTGCATGAAATAGTTGTTGCGGTATCGAGTGATTTAGACAAACGTGGGCCTTCCTTTCATATTTACTTGCTTCATACAACTGAAGACACTGCAGTTTTCCTGCTCTACCAAAGTTGCAGAAATGTTCGTCGTAACGTGATGCGTGTATTGTCAACTTCCGTATGTTGTGTACGTTGTACATGAATAAACTCTACCTTGCCAAGGTGATGACAATCTTTGGCAAATAGACAAGGAAGCTATTACGCTCAGAATAGCGTGCTCTCTGTCGTTAAGTGAGGTTATCTAGTTCCCATTTTAATTAATACGTACTTGCCCTCCAAAACTTGTTGTTTTCAATCGTTTTGTTACGGGGACATTGGGTATGGGGGAGGAAACCTGCAAAGCCACACCCATTGTACAAAGTGATTTCGCGGACTTCCTGCATGGTGATTTTGCAGTCTAGGTTTTGCTTTGAGGGCTTCTGTTACGTACACATCGGAAGCTCATCATTGCAAAATACTTTATTCATTAGACGCGTAAAAATGTTCAAGACAGAATAGTTTATTTTCATGTCTCTCTCTTTTACAGCCAGAAGATGAAACTCTTGGTCCTTTTGCTCATAGTGGGAGCGGTTGCTGTTTTTGCAGTAGGTCAGTTATTTTTGATCTACTCGTTTGGGGGTCCGGAGTGTCGTTCAATGTTTGTTAGTTTTAATAATACATCTTGCTTGTCGGACGATGAGAGTTTAAAAGACCCTTGGAATGCACAAGATGAGTATAACTACTTCCGGTTAACGTAACTTGGGAGAGATCGCTGATATCAAATTTCCATGATGCCATTTAGTAGATGAGAAGGTAGTCGAGGTATTATTGATCATTAAACATCCGGTGGGGTTTTTATTGCTGTTACTCTCACCAGCTGCAACTTCAGACGAAACAATCGAGCCTGTATTACGGTGGCGGTCGGCTCACTCTTTCTACTCCCCTTGACATGCATATTTCCACAATTTTCTTTCGCATTCCTGTAGTACTCGTTGAGGTCTTATCTATAGATATGTTATATATGTTATATGTTATATATGTTATGTTATATATGTATACTTAGTGGCGCCCTCGTTGTAAAATCCGCCCAGCTTGGGATGTGATCATTAGGTTCGGAAAGCACGCAAACGGTAACGTTTGGGATCATAGATATTTGGGGAAGATTGTAGCTAAGTAGGTGTCGTAGGTACGATGAGAGATTGCTAAGTAGGTGTCGCTAACCCTAAATATAGCCCTGAACGTAACCGTAGGGCCTACTAGTAACTGAACTTGCTAGAGGCACCCACTCGTTTAGAACTTAAATCATCAAAGTTACTTGGTAGGGTTAATCTTTCATCGGGAAGAATATCGTGTCTGTTGCGTGTGTTTTACTGTTGGCCCGCGCAAGACGTTAATTTTCTTTATCTGCCCTTTATAGAGCCATTGGAGGAGGAAGAGGACAACGGTAAGTTGCGAATGTGAAATTGAAATTTCTACCACGCATCCCAAACTTAACATTAAAAATTGGGGGTCTTGTACCACGAGTGCCTTTTTGATACCGATGATAGATATTAAACCATCCTATGGATCAGCAGTCTTGAAGAAAGAGGTTTTCAATTTCTTAACATCTATTTACTTCCAGGCGGTAGAGATCGTGACCCACAGGAGGATCCGACCGGTTTTTTTCAGAGCTGTGCGGTGTCGTAACTGCTGCTTGTTTCAAGGAGAGATTAGGAAACCAGTCACTTAGTATTTGATATGATCAAAGCCTACGAGGCCATGCAGTGTAATGGCTGCTGAAAAGGGGGAGTGTGAGTTTGCACTAGTGTTCACACTTTTCACTTTTAAAGGAGACGCCCTTTTGTAAACTATTGTTGAAATGGGTGATTGTGCTGTCTGGTCTGTTTCTTGGCGATAGTTTTTTGGCAATTTTTTACAGTACGTTGCCGGTAATCGTGGAATCGCATCAGTATCTGACGTGCTGACGATGCCTTGCATGCCATATGTCAGTAAATGCCTGTACCACGTTCTCCCCGTATAAACAAGTCATTGTCGGTGGTTACAGTGCATTACAGTAGTGGTCTACTCGCCAGTTTTACTCCCCGGAACATCTGTATCTTCACAATTTGTTTTCATTCATGTAGTACTGTCATGTCGGTGATTTTTCGATTGATAGAAATTTATATAGCATGTGCATACTGATTGGCCCCCCTCTCAAAATTCCGTCGAGAGGAATGGGGTACAAAATCGCAACGGCGCCCTATGTTCATGTTTCTGAGTAACTTACTGAAGGCTTGCTGTTCTTGTATCCACAGATGTGCAATTAAACGATGAACCATCAGACGAAGTGGAAGTCGTAGAGGAAGACGACGACGACGGTAAGTGCTTTTCGTTTCTTGTTTACGACTTCGGTGGTTGTCGAGGAAGATACTCATGATTTGGGGGATTCCACGATATCTATTAAACTCCCTTCCCCCAACAAAAATCGGGGGATGCTTCTTTTTTGCAGCAAAAATAAGTACGGTAATCAATTCTACAGTATTTATATTACATAGATTTGTGGATATCAGACGCATTAGTTGATTTATCGTACGATTGAGAAGCAATTAAAATACCTACCCTACCACGTACAATTCTGAGCCAGGATTTATAAAAAGGCAAGTCGTGGAATCTTGGTTCGAAATTGATAACCGTAATAGAAATAAAGACATTTATGGATATGGAGGACTGTAGCATTGGGAAATGAAGTAGGATGTGTGTTGTTTACTCGTTTTGACACAAATGAATTTTAGTTATATTGCTACTGTGTTCGTGATATTTACAATAGTACGTTGCCAGTGTTAAAAGCGCCGCTGGACGATCAACGAAAAAATGTGATCTTTTCTTACTTTAAGCATAAATCAGAAAGAGACCTATTCCGGTCTGATACTTAAATTACTCGTAATTACTTCATTGGTAACATTGCACACGGGGAAGCCTTGCGAATTTCACTTACTTTTGTTGAAGTTGACGGCGCGCGAGTCGACGTTGATATGCAAAATAACCGACTTTCATGTGGGAAACCCGATTTTAAGGCACTCGATTGTTGTGTTTCGGCTACGTTGCCAGAGGTGGTTTTTTGATCATTACTGTCAAACGGGAGGACTCGACGTTTGTATCTTCGTGAAATATGCGAGTGCGTGTACGAATTGCCCCCCCCCCCCCTTCACAGAAGTGTTGGCTTCCATTGACATGGTTACAACGACGAACCCCTTTTATAAGGGTGGATAATACCCGTCCTTTATTTTGAACGTAGTTGTTACTTTGACAATAAGGACTGGCGTTTGCTCGTATGCTCTATTTGTGGAGGTTCGTGAATTTTTCATTAGCAGTTTCAATGGCAGATTTCTATGATAAATCAGGAACTGCACCTTGCCTCATGATCGAGGAATTGGGGATCAGAGGGAACGTATTCAAAACGCCCCCCCCCCCCGGATTTCTTGTGCCATGTGGTCGTCTAATACTTCTTATCATATAGCTTTTCCTAACTGGCGGGTATATTACTGTCGGGGTCCTCGATTTGAATTGTTCACCAATATAGCGTTTTCAAGGAATAGAGTGGGTGGATGTTTCCAAATCCATAAAACGATGATTTAACAGGGTGATGGTGAACTTTCAGGAAGCTACAGAATTGACAGCCCAAAAGACCGATAATCTAAGCAAGATGAAACTTATCTTATGTAATTCTGGTGTAATTCTTTTGTCCCCCTTACCTGCAGAGAAAGCAAGTCCAAGAGCGAGACCGATCAGATTCAGGACAAGACGATGGAGATTCAGGGGAAGACGATTCGTTCGTAGGATTAAGAAGCGCTGCCGCGTCCGCTGCTATTTTGGCCGATGCAGAGTCTATTGCAGATTTGGATAAGCGGGAGAATGTTTGGTCTACCCAAGACAAAATGGCTCGACATGACTTGTCCGCCGTTGTTGTAAAACGAGTTCGTGTGATGCGTGTATTTTTGAATGGACATTTGTAGGTAGATGAAAAGGTCGGAAGTGAATGTACTTGACCGAGCTTGTTCTGTCTTTCCAATTCATTTTTTTCTGTAGAGACAAAAAGATGTTCAGGGGGCAGTAGAATGGACAGTAGTACGATGAGTAACGTTGCGGCGCCGCAAAATCTTGTAGGTGGCGATATTGGGTGGGTTTGGCAAGCAATACGGTAGCAGAAACGGTGACCTTAGCCGCTGACCAGACCGCCCGGTACGCATGCGGGAAAAAGGAATTGCCGTTACCGTTTCTAGCCAAGGTTCTTTAACTTGAAATGCTCGCAGTAACTAACGTTCTGGGAATATGGTAAAGGATTTTTACACGTTGTGTAGCCTCTGTAGTTGATTCAACTCTAAAGCGGCTATCACACTACATAAAAGTTGATCAACTTTTCCCCGCGGCCCGGCCGAGTTGAGCCAACTATGATCAATTTTTGTCGTTCTGGTATGCATGAATGCCCTATTCTATTGTCTGAAGTTAACGCTCAACTTCGCTCAACTCTGATCAATTTCGTTGAAGCTGCTTCCTGGATTACGTCACAAGTAGCCAATAAATAACGACTGTTAAAAAAAAGCGCGAAAAGTGATAAACACAACAGACGTTTCGGTCAAAAATGTCCTGAAAATGTCGACTTTAAAAAGCACTGATCAAGCCAAAGCTTTAGCCGCAGCAACTGTAGTACTGGCATCTGTACAAAACAGGAGGAAGAAGAAACGTAGAGTATGGGTTCGAGATTGGTTACAGAGAAGGAAAGAATTAGGTTACTATGAAAACCTTGTGAGAGAGTTAGCTTTGGAGGATAGTGAATCGTATAGAAAGCTGCTACGGATGGATACCAATACATTTTATGAACTATTGGAATTGGTGACACCTCTAATAGAAAAATGTAGCACTCATCTGAGAGAAAGCATCAGTGCAGGGGAGCGCTTGGCACTTACATTACGCTATTTAGCAACAGGTGGGTTACTGAGTGAAGAAACTAATTT
>JAAAKL020009963.1:0-14713 GCA_010016065.2 Carybdea cf. marsupialis auct. non (Linnaeus, 1758)
AGAAAGAGACACTAAAGGAAGAGATTTGGAAATTCACTACTCCGAGTTTCACGTATTCACGATCATCAGGCAAATTTACAAGTCGCTTTACACAACATATTTTTAAGTAATACCAACAAAGTTACAAACAATGAAACGATTTACGTGACGGCATTTGGACACTAATTCATTTCTTTTGTTCAAAAGCGATGCTTTATCAGCTTTCAATAGCTGCAGCTTTTCCTATAAAACAAAGGTTGCAATGCTCCCGGTCGCCTAGGCACGGTTCAACTTATTTACGCATCATCCATTGTATTTTGTAAATATTGTAAATACAAACTATTTTGTAAAGCAGTTCAGGCATAATCGTACTGCGAATATTCTGGAGGCAATGTGCTCCCTCCAGTGGGTATAGTTTCCATGTTTTCACTTAATTACTTGCCATTAATGTAGGTAGTTAGACACATACTAGTTTTCAGCACGGAGCTTCAGGCCAAGCCCAGGTCAGCCTCCCCTTGAGCGGACACTGATTGTGTACATCGTTGTACGTAGCCTAGACATCCGTTGATACATAGAAAGTCCATGATAATTTTGCGAAATTCAAGGCATTTGATATGAGCGACGTTTGTATTCATGTGATCATCCCATGACATATTTTATAACATGATTACAATACGATATCTAACTTACTCTGGACTCAATATTCACTCTCTTTGTCTAGAAAGGTTTAATTCTTGGATGTTTTTTTATTCTTACTCCGCACACAAAGAACGTACAATTCAACGTGTTTAAGGCATGTCATAAAACTGACTTGAAGATCAGCGTAGAAATTGGCTTCGGAGCCGTTAAGGTCATTTTAGTAATAGTGAAAAACAGTAATGTCTGCAGAAACAGTAACTTCTCTATTTAGATTACATGTAGGAGATAATTTACGTAAACGATGGAGAATAGTGTTTGAAGTATACTGCCTTGCGGCACAGTCAAGGCAGATCCTTTCGAGGTAACGGTGTAACGGTGTAACCTGAAGTAACCTGAAGTAACCTGGCTTCTCTCTTATAAATTAGTCCTAGCCCAGCTCACAGAAACCTAATCAGCACCTTACACATCTGCGTAAAAATAGGCGAGAGTTGACAGTATGATAGCCCATTGACAGTTCTAAAAATTCCGCACTTGTGACATGACCATTATCCATGTTACCATTTCACAGCATTGCCAATACCTAACGAGTAGTCTGCTAATGGTCATACAAGAATCCAGCATTTGAACGTCGCTTTTCCAAAATCGAAGGAAACCAACATCACCTCAAACTGTCATGGTTCGTCCTAACAGTATTTAGATGTTTAAGATCATATACAAGTATATTCTACATATCCACATCTTATATCCCAAGTGCGTCCAACATGTCAGTTCATTGATTATTACTATATTATTTGTGAGTTGCGGTCAGTTTTGCGAACTAAAGTTCGTTAAGCGGGAGATCACCTTACTCCTTTGTTTCAAAAATATTCCTAGTTCGTGTACGTATTAGAAATTTGTCTTAACTTTCTTTTACTTACTATTCTTAGAAAGTTTTGCAATATCAATTTGAATCAAACTAGAGCCTAAATTTAGCATTGCAAGTCTTTTTACGCAAGTTTATCAAAGTTTTAACCCATATCAGACATTAACTCCATGTTTTATCTCAAATGACATTTAACACTTCATTATGACGCCACCCATATCTTTACAAAGCCATCACATAGTTTTGAATATATGTTCTTCATTTTTAAAACGCAAGTACAGATGAATTTATTATCTTTTGTAACCTACCATCACACCAAGTTTGCTAACGGTGAATTAGAGTTTGGTATACACAGATCGCAATGAAAATCTTTCCTTCTCTTTAGATACCAGTTCCATATCTCTGCTGGGCTCGCATTCCTCCAGGTCATCCCGTAGAATGCATTGTCTTTAAGCACTGCATGGCACTAAATTGACTTCAAGAAGGCCATACCTTCCTCGTTGCAGCTGTGTTATTACTACATTTTTGCTCTCTACAGCTGATACTTTACTGCATGTTTTGAAACCACTCCAAATATTCTTTCCTAGAATGTAGCCCAAAATATTCTTTTACGTTACAACATGATTATCGCTTGATCTGTAGCTTCTTTGGCATTCCATTTCTTACATACAAAAATATCATGTGGGCTACACGGGACCTCCTTATCGCTTAACTCTAGTAACTTTTGTAAGTATCTTCATTCTTCAAGATCTAGACAGTCAAAATAACTGCAGTGCTCCTTTCCCGGTTTATATCGCAAATATCCCAAAATGGTTGTCGTGATTTACGACAGGAAATATGTTAGTGATTCATTCAGTGGCGTAGGGTATCACTTCGGAGCTGGCGTAGGGTATCACTTTGGAGCAGGCGTACTATAAAAATAGTTATGCCACAATTTCTTTATCATGCCACGGACATCTGTAGAAGCACTATTTTGTCTTTGAAACGCTATCTCCGCTACAAATCTATTCTTCTATCTTTCTCAATATACTAAGAAATAACATCATCATAAAAGAATGCTCCACCATTCAGAAATGTACTAGTCCCCCTCTGGGTCGAGTCATTCGATTCCTGTTTTCAACCGATGCGTGCTCTTTTTCGATAGCACGCTTTGGGACCTTTTTCGACTACAGATATTTGTACCTAAGTCGCACTGCCTCCCTATGATTCTATTGTTTTCATTGACGTTGAGCGTCGTAGCACGCCTTGCTTGAACAGGAGCTGTACAGAGACTTCAGCATAGAAGAGCAACTTGGCTTGTTATTTCTATACAGACTTGTGACAGAACAGTGAGATGGGGATATTGAGAGGCCTTTGGTTTTGAAAAGAATTTACCAATGAGGAGAAAAGCAACTGGATTAACACATTACTACACTTAGATTTGATGTAATGAAGAGACCAGCAAATAGTTAAAGAACGTACAGATATTTTTGTTTCTATATTTATGAGAGTGCGGCGCACGCCTAGCACAGCTGGAGAATATGCCTCTGGATTCTCTCATACTTTTTGTTTACCTACATAGGCCTACATTCCTGTAGTACGTAACAGAAACTTCCTATTCCGGTTTAGTCATCTCGTAGGAGATAGAATGAGTTCCTTGTCTGTACTATATATCGATTGTAAATACTTAGTCTATCAGTTAGCAAGAGAACGGTGATCAAACTAGACGTTTCCTATCTTTAAGTCATTCTGACTTTAATACCGACGTGCGGCGTTTCATCGAGGGGAAGCATTGGTCTGGCTAGTTTGTCCATCTTCTAATCTGCACTTTCTCTGATTTCAAAGCCACGGATATGGCCATCTCATAAATCACTATGACCAAGCAAATTAGTGATAAAAACCGACCTGTAAGCACCAAGGTTTGTAACCCCATAGTAATCTATCATGATCATGTGCCTTCAATACTTTTATTCTTGATTTTGATTTTACATTCCTTTCCTTTCATTCAAGGAAATAACTTTTGCAACATTGAGCAAGGTTCTTCCAAGGATATTTTTTATTTGTTGTCATCTTTTCATCAGCTGTCCAACACTTCTCCGCTTTATGCCTTTCTTTCCTGAAAGGTAAAACCATTTCTTCTTCGATTTAGAATTCATGTGAGAAAATTATATAAAAATTTTGCATTCGGTGTACCATTGTCTCCGCTTTTTCATCCTTTATTGAAATCCACACGTCACTCCTGGACGCTTTCCTATGTGTCCGAATTCCTCATATTTCTTTTTAACAATCTGTGAGAAATTAGTATAATTAATAAAGGTTGTGCAATTCGCCGTTACACCTTTCTCCAACCTCTGTGTAGTACACTCACAAGTGGGAAGTTTTACATTGATCCTTGTGAAGGAACCTGCAAATAGCGTCGGATGTTTTTTTGGTTAAAGAAGCTTCCACTAAATCCAATGAGAAACCGATGAAAATGATTGGTAGAGTGTGTAATCAAACTGTCACGTGTCACAAAGCCTTGCAGAGTTTGAACATTTTTCTGCTATAGGTGATGACATAGAAATAACTAATAAGGACGATATTTAATTCGGAAGAGTAAATTGCTGTTAGTGAAGTGCCAAAGAAAACATTGATCAAACGTACGCCCATATTTTAGTCAAATGAATCAAGTAACAAACTCAAGCATGCTTATGGCAAACACAATCACCTCAACGCCAGTTGGTCATCCTCTAACGTGACACTTTTTAAAAACAATTTTTTTGCGGCATACTCGGTTTCAAGCATAGCCTATTGCTCAGCCAGGAAAAAAAAGAAAAGAAAAGTTAATACCATGACTGAAACTAAAGTTATCCAAGGATATATCCTATTTAAAATGGGAAGATAGAGGAAGATCCCTATGTCTGCGATTTCATAAATACATCCTAGCAGAATTTGACACTTGGTAATTCTGAGGAAGGTGTCGCGAAATCGCGAATATTCGAGAAAGAAAAGACTGTAGGCGATTGACTTTAATTCATGTTTACTCCTCCTTCCACCATTATCAACTATTTCGTATTATAGCTTGCAAAGTCATGTTCTTCTAGCAACATCGTGATCGATAGCACGCCGTGAAAGCAGTCGAGAGCCTTCTAAACTGTGACACACATTCATGTGACCTCGCTTTCAATATCGTAATAGCTTTTCTGGAAAACTCTATAATGATCTTCGATTACTGTTAGAACTATATTTAGATTAATTATGCTGATTCATGGTTACTAAGATTCTAGAACATTCGATGTAAATGATATATATATATTGTATGTCATTGTAAGTAAAGCAACTTCAACTTCAACTTTCAGCTTCAACTTTTAACTAACTTTAACTTCAACTTTACTGGAATATAAACTTGGAGATATACTGGAAGATACCGAATGAAGAAAACTTAGAACTTATCGTATCGTCATTTTATCTCGAACTACAGATATACGGATCCACCGCTATCTGTCGCGAACTGGCCAATATGCAAATATTGCGGAAACGCGTCGAAGACACGGATAACTTCAATTAACTTCCGCGACAGAAGGAATAGAACACTGGAATTTTCATGTTTCCAATCATATTTGACAGCTCCAATTACACTTATGGGTAACAGACTGTCAATTGCCAGAGTTTCAAGGTTTCCCATTACAAAGTTTTACACCATAGGGCTGGAAGCAGGTGTAAAAAGGAACAATTCCTGGTCCATATTATATGTCAGTTATATGTGATATCACAATTTATTAAAGACCTTCTTTCTTATATTTTTAACCATGAATTTCAGAACCAAGTTACACCTTCTAACAGGCATACACCCTTTATCCTACAAAAACTAAGAAAAGGTGACCTAATCATACCTGCGGACAACCTTTGAATCCTCTTTTTTTCCAGAGCCTAAAACAGATACAATAAAGTAGTATTTAACTGTCTATTCTATATTATAATTACTCATGCAAAAAGTTCAAAGATGAGTATATATGGGGATGATGAGCACATGCTGATACCCCTGCTCCCCAAAATAATAATGACAGGTTAAAGAAATTTCAAGAAAAGACTCAACGTATCAACGTACTCGACGTGCTGGTTATCAAAATACACTCGTTGCTTAAAACCTTATAATTTCGTAAAGTCCAGGAACAGATAACTCAAGCAATAAATTTTCTTTATACTAATGCTAAGGCATTAACAGTTTCTCGTGATGTAGAAAATTATATTAAAAGGAGTCCTACAATGGAGGAGCAGTTGCGATCTTTCTTGCACTTCACTAATATTTATGATCCCATAGACCTATTTAACTCTTCATGAATTTGATGGTATCCTATTTTGCTTATGACTTGGTCTTACTTACTGGTTGTGATTTCTAACGCGTGAGTTTTACTTCACTCACCAGAATCTGCAGCCTGGTAATTCACTCCATCTCCATTACTTGAAAACGGTGTAGATTTTAACATTGTTCCAGTTTCAACAACAAATTACCCATCGGCAATTTAAATAAACCAAGTTCAAGACGTTAAGTACCTGGTGCACTCACGTCCTTGGCGCTTCAACAGACAGTAGGCGATCAGACCTTCCAAAAAGATCAGGATAGGCAGACCATATATTCATTGTTTCCAAAGTATGGGAAAGAAATACGACGAGAAACGCATTAAGAGTTTCCAGAAATTACGCCTTGATAAAACAATATACATATAAATAAAAACGAAAGTACCAATATACCATGTATCAAAACATAACGAACATTTTGAAATTTTATTGCTTGAAATATCCACGGCATGAAATTTTTCTGGCTTCACGCTTGAGAAACTCATGAGAAACCTGTGCCCACTGACTAAAAAAAGATCGCACATAAAACATGGTGGAGAAGGTGAAATGCATATAATGTTGTTCAGTGAGAGATGTTCACTAGGGTAAGCGGAATACTAAAACATGAGCTCAGAGGGCCTACCTCGCCTACCTTTAGTGACGTGCTTGACATTGACTCATAAATAACAATATCCACCATCAATTTTTTGCGTTTCCTGATTCTGTGGAGATTCTTCTGTTCATTAACATTCTTGTGTTGGCGATGTAGCCCACTTGATGATGTTCATAGAGCATAAAGTTGTACGTTTCCACCTTCCTTTCCTCCATTCAACTTTCTATTTACAAGAATTCGTTAAAGGGTGTATTTGAATTAATAATTGAGCTGAGCAATAGTCTGACGCTATCTATTTTTTTTTGTCCTTAAAGTCGTGGTTCGTACCTTTGCTTTCTTTCCAACTTCACCGAATTTAGAAGAACCTCTTGGCTTTTTAGCATGAATTTCGAGTAGCGTGTAAGACTCTGCACTATTGCATTTATGATCCCTATGGCCATCTGCTGCCATTCGAGATCAATCGTCTAATTTGGTGAAATGTTAGCCAAGCATGACCAATGATGTTAAGCCAAGTTTAAGTTTTCCTCATTGAAGCAATAGAAAGGTTGACAAGCACTTGTCAAGCTCACTAGGTCTCTTCGAAGGGATAACACTTTTGCACCCAAATAATGCCTTAAATGTGGCATTAAAAAGTCTGCTTTATCAGTTTCATTTGCCAGTCTTCTTTAGAGCAAAGAAAATACCATGGAGGAGGATTTTTCACTGAGACTGACAAGAAGAGTCCGTTTTCAACGGTTCAGTTTTGATGACATTATTGTATTTTGGGCTAGCATTTTGAAATTCAGGAGTATGCTCGGACAGCAGCCTTTCAACATACACACTGGCTTTACTTTCCACTCCAGTAAGCAGGTTTCTTGTAAATCTCATGGTTTCCGAAGTTACAGGGATAAAAATATTAAAAAAGGAATGGGTAACGACTTGCTTAATGGCCAGGTGTGCTATCGAGGCAAGTTTGAATTTGAAGGAAAGAGCTTTCATGATACAGTAGCTACAAAATGAATGCTTTTTGTTTAAAAGTGCATCAGTATTTGAAGCTGCACGGGCAGTAATACCGAAGTGAAAACAGATTCTTACATTCATGATGATTTAAATTGATGTCGAAGTCATAATATAAGAACCTTTGACAATTTGTATTACTATTTACGAATTTTGCTTTTTATTGTCTTTTTCATACAAATAGTTTAGGCATATTTGTCTTTTTTTACCTATGCTTTAAGCACGCTAAACAATCCTACCCTGACTGCTAAGACTGCTGCATTTTTTTGCTATTCTTCTTTAACACTGTAGCTGAAAGCCCAAAGCGTTTGAAGCACTGTAACAATCTTCCTTTATAGTAGAAGTCTTATCATATTTCGTCTTTTTTTTCATCTTCGAGAACATAGTCCTTTTGATGTTAATTCCCTTCTTGAGCTGTTTAAACGACGTATTGTTTCTTTGGATTGGCCTTGATCTTTGTTTCCTTTTTCATAGATCTTCATACTTCAAACGGCTCTTTCTTCTTTGGTCTTCTTTACATTTTATTGTCCCCGTTGACCGCCAGAATTGTGTCATCAGCATCTCTTGGGATATTGATGTGTACTCCTCCTTGATATTGATCATGTGTCTGAAGATGAACTGTATGTATAGATTAGATACACAGGGGGGTAGCATGCACCCTTGACAAACACCTGTCTTTAATATGACCTCCTTTGATGGTCCTTGCTCTTACTTGGTGCAGGCACGTTGTGACCAATCTACATATGTAAATAGCTGCACACATCGTTACTATGAACACCAATTTCTTTCATGCATGTTTTTGCCATAATAAACTTGTTATAAACTATATATCAGTGATGGACTTCCTGATCCATTGCTACTCTCGTCGCAAATTACCATCATGCTCTTATATTTATATTAACATCTATATTTATATTTCTATATATGTAATACTCATTAAAATACACAATATCTTTGACGTTTCGATATTATCTTTTTCAACATATACTTCTCATAGCTCAAGATCCCACTTACATATTAAATTTCGAAATACAATATAATACTCTAAGGAATAACTATAACAAGAAAACGAACTTCCACATGTGCCGCTATACAAAAACCAAAGTACGAATAGTATACAAATACACATGACATCATAACTGCAACAATAAAAACGCATTAACTATAATCACCAACTCTACCTCACGACTGTTGAGACCTCTTGCTGTAAAACTGTCTAACTCAAACTGCCAAAACATTTCCCTACGACGGCTACCACTGTACAATTAGTCTATCTATCTAACTGTAACATTCTCCAAGAACCCACTGTGACCCTCCTCCCGAAAAAGCTAAATATTATCCCTCCGAGGAACACTAACTCCCCTATCAATTTTTTACTACAACCATTGTAATTGTTAAACCTCAGTCTAAACTTTGTGTTAGCGCTACCAACATACTGCTTGCTACAAATTCTACGGGAGCCCAAACACGGCGAAAGATTAAGGGGTCGCCCACATACAACATTTATGGAGCAAGTATACAGGAATATTTACCTAAGAAAGGAAGAACTCGCGATAACAATGCAAGAGTAGGAAGAGTGGAGAGAAATTGTCAAAGAAGTGCGAGTAACAGTCGCGTAGCCAGGTCATCTTTGTTGGGCATGCTAATAATGTATCAGCATTTTTAGGGCATGCTCCATCCAAAATACGCCGCTGTCTGGCACTCCCTCCAGGAAACCCGGGATCCAGCCGGGGGAAGTTTACCAATTTTGTCTATTTTGTTACCCGGAAGCACACACGGTATGTTTGAAAGATATGTGAAACAGTTTTGCAAATCATGTAGAAGTCCATGTGGGAGATGGGGCCATTACAATTCATCGACTGTGACAACAGGAAATAAAATTACTCCAATATATTTTTTAATTAACAGACAGACTTAAACCAGGGCATGCTATTTCACCTTGAAGTCGTCTCCTAGGGAATGCTTAGCATACCAAGCATACCCCTGGTTGCCACATTGCCGAGTACACTCAACCCGATGATGAGTAAACAGCAACTTTATCAATTTTACGCATAGAAGTATAGCTGTGTCTAGCAGTTTATGATTTTAATGTAGCTTTTGAAAAGACTTTCTTGTTAAATATTAACATTGTGAGGGAGCGACATCACGGGACAATAAATTGTACCAGAAAGATAATTCCATTGACGCCTTATCATTGTCGTCAGCCATTTCTTTCTTTAAAGTACAATATCATCATTTCTGAAATCTAGAATGATATATGATGGATTGTGATAATATAATAGAGAGATCTCTTTTAATGAAATTGATTTAAAAACAATGGCTATAACAAGTACATTTATCTTGTTGCTAAATACGAAATCTACACTCTTTTGGATTACATTTTTCAGATAGTATTGTCTGGTTTAAAATGGACTCCTACTGAAACTGTTTCTATTATTCATAGTACCAAAGTAACTTAGGCCGCATCACATCGCCATTTTTTCTTGCTCATTGCTTTTTCTATCTTCGGTCACAACAAGTTTAACGATGTTCCTCTTCACAGTAAGACATGCATTAGTCATCAAAATTTTGCAGAAAATCTTGAATAAGATTATAATTTTTTCGTACATAGAAAGGGTAAATAAATACAGGCACCTGACTTGCATCTATCTAGCATCGTGAAAATTTTGAATTTGTAAAGCTTTGATTTTGTTCTGCTAAGAACCGAAATGGTGATGATTATCGATTATAAATGTTGGGGCGTTTTGTACAGATGAGATCATGAAAAAATATTGCTTGTCATATGAAGGACCCCCCCCCCCCCCCCCCCCATAATTCGAACAAGAAGTTCCTGCTATTATCGTACGTATTTCTACTAGACTGAGTTGTTAGGAAGGTTTAGATCTACAACTAGGGTAGGTTGAGGTTCCTACTGGACATTAATTCTGCTAGGAATACCTTTGAAACTCGTCCTCAATTAATTATTTAGTATGAGTTTCCTAAAAACTTAAATTTACATCAAGGGGAGACATGTGCATACCACTAAAGCATATAATGTGAAGTTAGATTGCTGTAATTAAAGTAAAATTTTCGAGGTTATATCTGAAAGACCTAAGCTACAAATATATAAGAATTCAACGCAAATTCAATGTTTGCACCTTTGATCAAAACATTATTCATTTTCAGTCTAATTATGATAATCTTGAAGCAGATAATCAAGAGTTTCATATTTAATGTAAACTAGTAAATTAATAGCAGTTCCCTCTAAGCAAAAACTAACAAGTACGTCGTCTCTTTTTTAATCTAAGAAGCTATTTGTTGAGATTTAGACTTTGATACTTCTATAAAAGGTGGAGTGCATGCACCTTTTTTAATTACTATATCGCAATTTTCTTGTGTCATATGAATGCCACTTAAACATTTATTGCGAGCACTCGATTTCGTTGTGAATCTGAATACCTTAAGCCCTACGCATGGGTCAACATGGCCTAGTAAACTCCGAGGGTCTATATCTTCCTAATACCCCATGAAAGACTTTGCTAATGTTTTGGGAAACTTTCCGACTTTTCTTCTGATTTATGTAAAAGTATCCTGGATAAATTAGACAATAATTAAGAGGATTCTCCTTTGATCTTGTTGCCCTAGGAACGCCATTTTTCACAACAAAAAGCTTGTGTTTTGTTGGCGGAACGGATTTGTTTGCAACTATTCCGTTTTTTAGTAACAAAAGTGACCGAAAATGTGTCACTCATAAAGGTGTTATTTGCATCACAATATCCTCTCGTTTCCCATAAATTCTACGCAAAATGTCCCTTCTTTCATTCCAGACAATTGTGGTGACCAGTGTACGGCAAAATGTTTAGCAGTACGGATCTGTTTGCTTAACGCAATTTTCAAACTTTGTACCCCTAATCAGCTCTTTCAAAAATTGTATGGTATGACTTTACCTAACACTCATTTTGGAATATACATGACTCAATCCAATTTTTTCGATGGCTGGAATTGATGTAGAGACCAAGACATTGACTTTGATGCTTTTTCATTGTAATTTACCATCATCTGACATAAGCAGCCTCTTCACAAACGTTTCTTTGTCTTCGCGCCTATTTGTTCAACATGTGCCGGCTATCATAAGCAAACGTCTAAAGTGTAGGCTATCACTAACAACTAATGAGAAGACTCTCCGGGAATAAGCAACTGTGCATCCTCATTTCCATCTTATTGCTCTAAATCCTAATTATCAAAACAAAGGAGTCTGTGCTCTGTCTTCTGAAAAAATTTGGTTACATTTTACGTGCTACTCAAGAACATGAGTGGCCGAAAATTTTTTTGTTATATGTGTTTCATTTGGACAAGACAAAATTAACGACTTACCTTTTTGTCTGCCATTCTGCTTGTTTGTGACCAAGATTACTGAAGAAGTTAAGAATAGATTTTATGCAATTTGGTGGAATGGTGCACCGTGGCCAAGAGAAGAGTTGAAGTGGTCTATATTTAGCAAAGCCCATACCCTTCGGGGGGAAATTTCAGTATAATAGAAGTCACAGGAAGATTGAGGCAGAGAGAATACAAAGCGTTGACAGGCCTATTGATCAACGTTGAGACTCCTTGCTGCACAGGAGGTCAAATAACCTTGCTGAAATTGATAGAGATATTTAGCACTGATACACAGGAGCAGCCCTATTTTCCTAAATGCAAATATAGACCTTGATGAACACAACTTGCTCCATTTTTAGAAACAACTGACAAAGGAGTTTTAGGAAAGAAAGACAACCAAATATATCCTTCTTGATATCGTCATTTTGACAAAAACATTGGAGACCCGAGTACTATATGCATTGCAGTAGTTTTACCGCTCTACAGAGCGTCCTCTAGTTACAATATGTATTATAACTCATCCTATCTTTTCCTTTAGAGATAAGTAAGTATTTCCAACACCCTAGTTACTCAGCTCTAATCTGCTTGCCTACAGTCTCTCGCTTAAACGAATTTGGGAGCGATTAACAAAAATATCGTTTATTGCATTAGAATATTGCAATGCTATTGTCTCGTGACAATGCCAACTATTCAATGCAGAGTTCTGCTGTTAGCCCCACTATTTAGGATCTCGAGTTATTTATAAAACCAGTAATTGTACTTATTGATTTAATCCAACATGTCTCTCTGACGACTGTTGTCGAACAAGCTTTAACCCTATAATTCTTGGCATTCTCAAATTTGTAGTACGTATAATCTATTCAAGAATATCGTTGTTCAAAATAGTTTAGCTTTTAGGACCGTTCCCCATTTCCACAAGTTTGAGAGACTTAAGCGATATTGTTTATCTATATTAATACGGGAGATTCTTACATACTTATGTATGTGTCTCTGCATATAAAGCTGAAGCATAGAATACAGTGTCAGTTACTACTTCAGTTCATGTTTCCAATCTCCAGCTAATTCTGTGTATGTATGTATATATGTACGTAACTATAATTAGGATGATTATCTGCACATACGAGAGTGCTCGATGTATAAATGCAGAGCAATATAGAAAGAGACACTAAAGGAAGAGATTTGGAACTTTGCTACTCCGAGTTTCACGTATTCACGATCATCAGGCAAATTAAATCTGTATAGACGTGTGTGTGCTTTGCAACAGTTGTATCAGTCTGTAAATTTGCCTGATTATCAAGTTGGAAAAGAAGTACCAAGCCTAAGAGGAAAAAGCCCTGAAAACTAGTTTGATGACGACAACTCAAAATCCTCTTCACCAGAAACTCCTGAAACAGAATAGAAGTAGCAATAACCTACATAGGTTTGTTGAGAAAAGGTGTAAGACGCAAAATGCAACATTATGGCAAGAGATGAGAGGAAAAATGAATATGGGTTAAACATCTTAATGGAAATGCTGAAGATGACTGACCTCTTAACTGACCTCTTTGATAATCCTTCAATAGTTTATCATGCTGTCATAGAGAGCCTACCCCAATGTGACATAATCCACTAAATGGATAGATTACCTTCTCTTGAAGATGTGAAGATGACTATCATACAGGTAAATAGCGGTAAGGTCACGCGTCCGGATGGCCTTCCTGTTGGAAGGAGTGAAAGGGTTACACACGCAGTACCTCCAGACTGTATTGATGGCATTTTATCATCTTTCTTCAAGTGCAGAGGGGGCAGAGCAATCTGTAAAAAGTATCGTCGTATTATTCTTTTGGAGGCAATTGGAGAATTGCTTAGTAGACTCATGCTGAATTGGTTGATAGATGGCTCCCTGGATACTGAGATAAGCCTGTGAATTAGGAAAATTCCTGTAGAATATAGTAAGCTGGAAAAGAGAGGGTGATCAGACCGTGGCATTACTAACAAGGATAAGCTGGGCGTCCGTAAAGCATGCATACTAACTGCCTTTGTATTCTCATGTGAAACATGGACAACACACTGTGGGCATCTAATGCTGCTTGAGCGTTTCCATCAGAAGGCTTTCAGATGTATACTCACTATTAAGTGGCAAAGTAAAACGTCAGACACTGATATCCTCATTAGCGTTTATTCCTCAAGAATATGCACCGTTATGTGTACTAAGTTGCGTTGGTCAGGCCATGTTGTACGCATGGATGATAGCAGAATGTTAAAGGAATAGTTTTACAGGGAGCTTCAAATTGGTACACGCCCTCGGCATAAACTAAGAAAGAAAAGTCGTGAGAGATGGAAATAGACAGAGCTGTGGGGGGAAAGTTTAAAAGCCGTGGCTGTAGAGCTTTTGAAGAGATATGTCTTGAGCACAGGAGGAACAAGTTCCAGCTTAGGAAAGGTTGCTACGACCAGGGCCTGAGGTGCAAAGTCTGATGTTGAGTACTGCTATCTAAAGCTGCTTATTTGAATAGTCTGAAAGTGTCACACTGAACCAAAAATGCCTAACATCATTTCTAAAAGACAATATAACTTAAAATTTCATTTATGCCTGAAAGTGTGCGAGAAAAGCTCTGCTCTCAGAAGACAAATGCCGGTGCGCAAGAATCACGTTACTCGCACTACCGGACCCAATCTAATTGAATTGTCACCATTTATCTGCAATCTGGGTCTACGACCATGCAGCACAGCAGAAGATTTAAATAGTGAGCTGAGAAGCCACAGACAAAAGTTGGACCTTGGCAAGAAAACATGACTACTACCATCTTGAAAGATTGGAGAACCTCGACCATGTATTTATATGTATCAACGTATCTACGTATCTATGTATCTATGTATCTACATATCTCTATATCTCTGTATCTCTGTATCTCTGTATCCATGTATCTATATATCTATATATCTATATATCTATATATCTATATATCTATATATCTATATATCTATATATC
>JAAAKL020009964.1:0-14713 GCA_010016065.2 Carybdea cf. marsupialis auct. non (Linnaeus, 1758)
CACGGTTTGGTATAAGTTTTACTGATTTCTTCCTATCTCAATTCTGACGATTTTGTACTCTGAGGAGTGTCAGACGAGAAGAGCTTTTCAGTACTAAAATGTTTTCGCTATTTCGTGCAGTTTTATTGTTTTGTACCACAAACAAACTATTTAGATATATTTTTCTTACAGAAGCCAAAATCAGCTTTGCTCTTTACCATTTTTTATTTTAATTGATAGTTTATTTCACATTTCATTACCATAGAAAAGGAGATGACAGTAAAACGGTATTTCTCAGTAATCTACTTTTCACAGTGAACGAAGATCAAATAAAGGATAGGTTTGCTACGGTATGACGTTTGCTGTGAATATAGCCTTAAGACATTACATGCATATTAAAGAGGTTGCACGTTATTCTGTCTCCCAGTTGAAGTGAGTGAAGTGATATGTAAAAACAGTGAATAAATTTCATCTTCTTATCAACGTATGAACGTATATCTTTTGTATTCATTAAAGGGTCTACAGTGAAAATGTAGTCGGAATGAATCGTTACAAATCAACGAAAAGACAAGTAAAATGTAGAAAGTAACGTAAATGAAGGATAGTGAACCGACGACAAAAAATTCAAGTACTAATGACTATAATTTTTAACAAGACAAGTGTTGTTTTCTCAAAATGAATATAACAGCCTTACTTACCGCGGGTAGAAAAGCAAAGTTAAAAGGCCCAGGTATGGCTACGTACCACAAGTTCACAGAAGTTTACTTATCGAGTTTACATGTGGAATACGGTTAAACCCCAAACCCAGCCCATTTTATGACTTTACCGTAATGCCCTGGAAAGGTGCTCCCTTGCAGAAGTCCATGAATCCTTCAGGTGACATTTATTTTTAGTAATTCATTGTTTTTCGTTTACTTAAATTTTTCCAGTTTGTTGAAGTAGGCAATGCGGAGAGAAAACGATGACGTCACTTGTAAAAATTTTGGAAATAGCATGATTTGACTCCAGAGATCTAAAGGTAGCCCTGGAATAGGCTGTTTCTCTCAATACCGGACCTGTAGTTTATATAGTGTTTAAATTAGAGGCGTTTGAATTTCAATAATCTCTGGTCAAAGTTAATAAGGGTACGTGGTTGTAACTCTTGCCGTACAGTAGATAAGAATATCTTGTTGCCTGTTTCATGCCATCAAAGACTGTGCTCAGCCAGGTATTGCTTAGCTGCTGCTCATTATCCTGTTTTATTTCAATTACAGTGTGGAGACATAGTCGAAGTACGCCTAGTCAAAAGTCGAGCTGGAAAGTCCAAGGGATATGCATATCTGGAGTTTCAAGAGGAGGTATGTTACTTTTTGACGAAACCAAAGTTTTTCGGTTTTGGAGACTGAGAGACTGTTTTATTTTCTGTTCTGTTTCAATTTTTCCAAGCTGATATTCGAAATTGTAATCGATATTGCTGATAATTGATAAGTGTCAACCAAAATAGCTTTGTTAAAGCATAAATGGTACACAGTTGAAGAAAATTAAGCAGTCTACGTACTTGAGTAGGGATATTGCTTCCGAGTAGAAAGGTACTAAACCCAATGTGCAAAAAGCATAGAAGACCCTGAACAGGTTGAATACAGCATAGGGATCATTTTATTTTGAATGGCCTGAAATGTGATTTCTTTAACGCAACAATCGAGCTCTCCTTGACGTACCGTTCTTTTAACAATGGACCAAAACTTTGAGCCAAAACCTTTGAAAATCGTTTCGACGACACATAAATACGCATGCTGCTTTCGGGTGCCAACATACCTTGCCAACAATGTCAAACAAAACAGCTTGCCTATGGTAAATTACCAAAGATGTCCAGGACCAATTTTCAGGGTTATTTGCTTACTGCTGTAGAACTAAGGAAGAACTGATGAGCTATCTTTGCTTCCAGAATGATGAAAATGGAATAGGAGACCACCACCTAATGTCTTTAGGCATGGAAACGAAATTTTGTACTCGACTGTGCTGATTGTTTAGCAATACGTCAATTTTAATCAATAACGATCATTTTCGAACTTAATATCAATTACAGTTGATTACAGCCAATGTTGATGAATCCTAGACGATCTTATTCATACTTTCAACGTCAAGTGATATTGATTTTGATGTTTTTAGTTACTTTACCTCCTAAAATGATTGTCAGAAGGGAGCCATCTAGACACCGTCTACGGACTTGCAGCAAGACTTTTCATCCTTTCCGTAATCAATCAAAAAGTACTTTGTAGAAAGATCGTTTGCATATACAGAACCAGTTTTGCCAAACACAATTCCTTTGGAAAGCCAAAAAGTCCCATTCAAGAAGAAACTTTAGACAGTTTTATTTCATAAAGCCTTCGGCCTATCTTAGTTTTATCTTGTTAGTTTTATATATATATATATATATATATATATATATATATATATTTAATTGCATTATTTCAGTTTTTTAAGGAATTTTTTATCTCAGAAATCTTTCGGCTACCATTAAGTTTAACTTGCTAATTTTAAATATTGCATCTTCTTAGTACTTTGTTTTCAAAAATGATAATCGATTAGTATTTATGTGAAACGCCCTAGGTAAATTTGGTGTTATAGCAAGTTGTATTATCATTGTTAAAATGTTAAATAATACCACCAGTCCTCCTATGCTTATACTCGTTTCCCTTTTTTGCATTTATTTAGTCGGCTGTGAGTAAAGCCTTGGAAATGGACAGAGCGACCTTACAAGGAAGGCCTGTCTTTGTATCTCCAGTGACAGATAAAACCAAGAACCCAACACAATTCAAAGTAAAAAACCTTTTGTTACTCCCTTTATAGGATATTGTAACTCTGGTGAGGTCAGAACTATAGCACAATTTTTGAAAATGATTGGTCGCTCCGAAATTAGTGCAGGAACAAAACGAAATTCAGAAAAGGATGTGAATATGGGATTGTTGAACATTTATACGTCGTACCTTTGTTTCACTTCAAGATCTCCAGCAGCTTCTCTTGTAGTTAAAAACCGTCTTTCTAGTTCCCAAAGAGCATGCAAAGGGCTCAGGTTTATAATCTATGAACCAGTGGGACAATTGCAGACACAAAACGCTCCCCCTCTCAAATCATATTAGGATTTAAGCTGAATTATGTGTGATTCATGCTTTCTAGGAGCCTGTAAGATGGTCATTGATGTTGTAGAATCAGATTTCTGGGCTGCATTTTTCGTTGTTTTAGGGAACTATTCGTAACTGTTCCATGCATCGGGGATAGTAGGCATTGTAGTGAGCATTACATTTTGTCGAGGGTTTAAGTTAAGTACTCTTCTCGTGTGAACTAGTGCCAGAAAGAGCCTAATTATCATGGATGATATTCCCACAAGAGTCAAATATCTTTGTTTGCTATTTATACCAGGTTGAGAACGAGGAACGTGATCAAGTGGCCCGAGAGACGTCTCTTGTAGCTTTTCATGCGTGGTCGACCTTGCAGACAGCATTTACTGCTATTTTTTACACTAGTAACAACCCATTGAAGGGACGCTCGAGGTGATTCAAGTACAAAAGCCAGTAGGGTGAGGTGTATCTGTGTATGGAAAACCCTTCCTTTCACACACTCACTGACATAAGATGCGTGAAGTGTTGCAAATTCGCGACAGTGCACTGAGTAGATAGCTGAGGTGATCCAGTGGTCATCGTAATTGCCTACATCGAAAATATTGTCACCAAAAGACATGTAATCTTCCTTACCATTTCCATATTGCGTACTACATTGAAACGTGCAACTTATAATCCGATGATCTTGCTCTAATTTCTGTATTTACTGACGACTACATCATGGTATGGTGTGGTATGGTATGGTATGGTATGGTATTGTATGGTATTGTATGGTATTGTATAGTGTGGTATTGTATTGCATGGTATGTTATGGTGTGGTATGGTATGGTATTGAATTCTATGTTGTAGGGGGTTCGATGTTATTTTAAATGCTATAAGGGAAAATAAGGCTTTTACTCGCTTGTTATGGATATCTAGGTTTTGAAATAGTCGGTTCCTTTTCTTTTAGTTCGCAACGTCGTTGGATAAATTGACAGTCTTTGTTACTAACTTGCCATTCGATGTCACGGAGGAGGACGTGAGATCGTCCTTCCAAGTGGTAAGACTGTTAAACGTATTAAATTTAGCTATTAAAAATGTTGCGCACCTTTCCATGCAGACTATGACTGAGAAGCCTCTTGTCTAATCAGAATGCGGTATCAGGCTAGTGAAAAAACGCGCGAAACACAAGTCTAGAAGGTTAGACAAATAAGCCATGTTTTCATGCAAATAGACAGGCCCTTAAACGCATGCAGATAGGATCCTTACTTATAATGGTCGAACGTTTTTCTTGGGGTATATTTGAGATAAATGATCGCAACACTAACAAAATCAAAGAATCCCGTTTATCCCTTTTCTCAAACCAAAATGAAATATATTGACGTGTTTGTACTTGATGGCGGTTCTGGATTAATTTCAAAAGGTTAGACAAGATCAAAGTCGTTTGTTCAACGGTTGGAAAATCTTCCACTTAATTTCGAGTTTCTTATGTTGAATGCCACTATTATTAACTATGTATATGAACACATCTATCACAGTGTAGCGTCTCTACGATAACTTAATATCTTGATCATTCGTTTATTAATCAAATCGTGACAAGCCTAGCTAAAGTTCCTTCCTGCTGTGAAAGCTTGATCTTATCAACACTATTGATCCACGACTGTCGTGACGCTTGTCATCGATTTTTCCCCTTTAGCATTTCGTTAGTAGCAATGGTCTGGACCGAAGAGAAAGTACAACATATGTAAACAGGGCCGTAGCAACGATCCTCAAGGGGGCATTATTGTATAAACAAACAGTATCTAAGAGGTGAATTCGTATGTAACAAAACTTTGACTAAAATTAGGGACCAGAGCCATCCTGACTGACGGTTACTACAGCCCTTCCAAAACGACATTCAGTGACAGTTGGAAAACGACTTGATTTCAGGTCATAGATCAATTATATATAGAAATTCGTGAGAGGCATATACTATTTTCCTCAATGCTTAATGTATTGTACCTCATTGGCATACTTGACAACTTAGAAAGGATCGTTGTTGCACACTACCAAATTTGCTGCTCACCTGCTTGATATCTGTTAACATCCAGTTCAGCGGAGTACCGTTAAGATTCGTTAGGATTTTGATGTCATTATCCGTAACCTCCGGTTAACTAAGAGCAGCCTTAATATGTCTAGTGTGATCTAATAACCAAAATTTGTATGTTAAACCTCTTTTCTAAAAAGCCCTCCTGTTTGGAATCTGAGAATAACCCTCTTCCATATTAGTCGCTCCAGAAACTAATCAATACTAAAGAATTTTTAAGATATGAATTTTATCGATGCTATTTCCTGTATTTACATTAAATTTTCTCTCGGATTCTGTATCTTCAGTAAAGTACGATAATTCTATACGTGCACTTAAGCCGGGCAAAAAATTAAACACAGAGACAAACGTGTATTATGTAAGTGTAATTTAAAACCTCTCTAGATTAAGGACCCCCTTCCCTTAGTGTTTGATAAAGCTCCTCGGAGGCTTAGTACAGAAACTTTGGCTGCATGAAACATAGCGTTGTCCCACGACAGAGTGAAATACTGTAGGTCGCAATGGTCCCGAGGCCAGCTATATTGTTTGTCGGATGCAATAAAAAAGTAAACCTTTAAGTAAAGGTTAAGTGAAGTGGTGGCAGAATTAAGTTACCTTTCCCCTGGAACCTATATCTGGCTTCGTGCGTGATGCCATGTACGGAAAACTGTCACTATCACTCGGAGATTTTGGCCATGAACATTAAAGACCTCTTTTCATTAGTTCTCTTAGAAATCTGGCATCTTTCATTAACCGACTTGCCCGAAACATCATCGGGTATTTTCATGAGCGAATCTCACCAAGCTTTGTCTTCACCCGCTATTTTGTTGTCTGCAGAGAAAAGCTTGACAGACGTAGCAACAGTGGTGAAGCAACATGAAGACTTAAGGCGAGACTGGAAACCTCCATAACCATTATTGGCCCAACTTCAGTCTCACATGATTTTGTCCCTAACTGACTTTTTCTGGTCTTGTTAGTGAAAATTCCTAGCTGGGGCCGTAGTGCTGTTTCATGTCGATTTTCATTTCTGCGTACTGGTTTAATTCGTAATAGCCCTTCACCAATAGGTGGCGTTACTTCATGTCGAATTCTGCTATATGCAAGGCGAGTCTGACGAAAAATGGGATCCAGAATGTCAGACTCCTGGGTCGAATAGATTTTCACTCATTTGTTGGGTCTTGATAATTCCACAACCTGAAAGCAACTTACCTTTTGACCAGGTCTGATTTTAATGGGTTATCAGGATGTAGTGAATGAGGATGCACCAAAACGATTGTTGTTTCGTAATGGATTTGGTTTTATTGAATTTCAAATTCATAGTACGGTCTTAAGGTTGTTATCGTTTGCGGGTTTTATCAATTTAATGTGGGGCTCTTGATAACGACAATCCCGGAAAATCTTATGATTTTGTTTCCTCAACAGTTTCATACATGCAGAACAATCAGAAGAGATTTAAAAATTGTTGCATGCTATGTAGTGCGCCTCGAGAGGCAAATGTTTTATACATTCCAACTGCGATAGTTGTGTTCATTCGAAGAGCGGTATTTGATTGATTATATGATGATCAATACAATTTTCCTATCAGCAGTGACAAAGGTTATTATCATTGCATTTGTTCCGTTCTATCGATTATGCTCTTCGTGTAGTTAGTTTTGTTTTTAATTTTAATTTCTAACATGAAATTGAATCCTCCCATTGAAAGCCGCACAACTCACATTGGGCTCAAGATCGATTGATTTGAGCGCACTTCTACAGTTTATTCAGATTGATTTGAGAAGATGACCTTCAATTTGTCTGAAGCTGGATTTATAAACCCACAGTTGGAGCATTGCAATCTTCTGTAGTGACTACAGCAACGGAGGTTATTATAACCTTACCTCATCGTATGGAACGCGGTATTGTGGACCAAGGTTTGGATCGAAGTAATAAAAATTCATTGTTTCTTTAGCCTTATGTTAATACATTTAAAACTTTAGAAACAACATTTTCGACCTTCTTTTAAATCTTACTTGAGATAAATTGAACAGGCGAGTTCATAACCTTTGGAGACTGGATAACTTGCTGCTCTGTTGATGAAGCATTTGGCAAACGTTCACGTACGTAGCTTCCATTAACGCACGCAGCATTCTTTAATTCCAGGTTGGCACCATCATGCAGGTTCGTTTGGTAACGAATCGTGCAGGGAAACCTAAAGGATATGGCTATGTTGAATATGCAGATGAGGTATCGAGCATTTTTGATATTCATTTTGCATGCAGCTGTTAGCACTTAATCAATTTTTCAATACTAAGCTTGAATGTATAGCAACTTAGTTCTCTGGGGCAAGTACTGTTTTGCAAGAGTACTAAGGAATCTAGAATCGTAGATCCGAAGACTGGTGATACTAAAGATTAGCGTATGCGTTTTGTCTTGAAGATGCCGTGCGTTTAATGATCAGATTGCGTTTGTTCCATATGAAATATCTTCTTGAAGAAAAGCTGGTTCTTGCCTTTCTTATATAGATACTTGTTAGCATGTTTTTGTTCATAAAAGGCGTATTTTGCAGTAAAAGCGAATACATGTACCATTGCGCACAGATAAAATAGGTCTCTTCGCCCATAATGCTGGGAGAAAGTTTATAAGTGCTTAAAAGTAACCCATTTGTATAGTCCTGGTCAACTTTGTGTCATAAGCGTTATTTGATGTTTTTATTATATTTTAAATTGAAAAAATAGTATTGGCGGGTGGTCACCCCTCCTGCAAGTCCTTAATGTTCTGGAATCCCTCTGGAATTTGATTGTCACTCCGTGACAGCCTGAAAGCATCCCTAATGACATGCTCTTGTGAATTGTATACAAGTCTCGTAGAATTTGTTGGAGTGGTAGGTTGATTGTGCGTTCTAGGGTGGCATCGCTTCTGGTTTTCATATCATGCCGCGTGTTGCCCTTTAGTCCGTTCGCAAATTGTGTATGATTTTCTAAGGATTTTTCGCAGGGGACTCTCTATGCCTTCTCTTTGTAAAATTGGTAGCCATCCTGCACTGATGGACCATAAGAAAATTAACTCAAAGATACTTTTATCGAGCTCTACGAATCGCTTCTATATTTTTCACAATGTTTTTTTTTAATTTCAAAGAAATTTTTGTAGTCGCATATCACTTTGAACCTCACTTTTACTCGTACCTTGGAACAGACTGCGGCAAGTAATGCTGTCCTGAAATTGGATGGAACGGAGGTGAAAGGCCGTGTTGTTAATGTTGCGTTATCGAATCCACCGAGCAGGAAGTCACGAAGAGACGATACGCCACAAGAACACAAAAAAATGATTACAGGAAGGTAATGATTATCGTGTTTTCTGTAATGTGAACTCTGTTCAACATTAAGGAATGACTTAATATCTATGTGCTTAGTAATCAGAATTTCTTTGTGCAATTTGTTGCTTGAGTGCGTCACCCAGTTTAGCTTAAGGAGCATAGTTTTACATATGTATGATATTATACATCCCTGTTTTTATATCATAACCTTTTATTCCTTCTATTGCAACATAGGTATGTTTCTATAATGCTACCTTGTAGTACTCCGAATATAGATATTTTACCGTTTGGTTTCGAGTTAAAACAGTCCATGCCATATTATTTAATCAGCGTGTTATAATGACAGTAAATTGGAGGATATTTCATAAAACTATTTAGGCAAATATATTCTACCAAACCATTTGATTTATTTTAGAATGGCGGAGCGTCACGTGTTCACGATAAAATCTACTATTGCTCCATCACATGGCTCTCGTTAGTAGTATTAAATCTTTTAGAGGACAAGCGTTCGTTTAGAAAACTGGAGCAAGTGGGTGTTCAGTTAACAGAACTGAAGCGGGGTATCGTTTTCAATAAATTTTTCCGAACTAACGGATTGCTGCAAAAACGTATGGAACGCGTTTATGACGTCGATGTAAATGGGTTACGTGGATCCTGTTCCATCTACCTCAAATAATAGAGGGTGTTGTTATTCACGATTTTCAGACCTTCTAAAATGCTGCGAAGTTCATGTACATACCCATCTCACTAGACATAAGCACGAAAGATAACGGCTTGATAATTGATGATGACAACAAATTTTAACAAGCAGTTCAAGACCCTCTTCACTCCTTTTTTCGGTATACCACCTTTTCTATTTCTTGGTACATCGTCTACCTACGTCTATTTTGATGTTAAAGTCTTCGTTATGCTGACGGGTCAGCTGCAACGCCTCACGATATTTAGGTCTCCTAACTGTAGGAGCATTCTTTTTTACTCAGGGAGAGTCTATTCTGTCGCATGAGTATTGTCATGAGTATGGTATACGTCACATTGCCCATCCTGTGTAGTGGTCTCCAATAAGAATGATCTGAATATCCGCAGCCCGGTCTAGCGCGTCATCATTTGAAGCACAGTGGTTTACTATGTTGATTAGTCAAGTCTCCAATAGACGCGCCACCTCCTCTAATTTTTTAAAGTAAATTTTCACCCAGGATATTCTGATTACAAGACCCTGCGCTTATTTATTTCGCTGGTCAACAATTATTACGCCGTTTGATAACAAGTATGCTTCCTCCATGTTTTCTGGTATGCTAAATTCAAATCCGAAGATGGTTTTGCGAGATCGTTTCACGAGAACGTATATTCTAGTCCGAAAATATTTCACTTTAGCCATATGCAAAACGTCAGTTATATGAAAGATAGGGGCTAGTGTAAAACAGCAAATCATGGGCAATAAATCAGGTAGAAAATTAAATATACAGTAAATCTGCTTTAACATATGTTGTATGTTAAATTTGATAATATTTCGCAAATGTTAATTTCGTTTTTCACATTCGAATGAGGGAAAACTTGTTATTGACTCGAGTAAAACGGGCTTGAAAACTGTTTTGTCAATCAATGGTTATGTCAATTCCCTGTCCCACTGGCGCATGCAGTAGGCTTAAAATAAACTAAAAATCAGTGGACTAAAAGCGTGTCAGTACGCAAAACACAACTGAAACATTTGTAGGAACCTCAAGTTAATATCAGTACTTCTTGTACTGCCAATGGTATATACCAAATGCATGTGTTTCTTGTGCCTATTGAATTGTGGTGCTGATGCTTGTAGAGAAGACAATGGCCGCAAATGAGTAACAATGCAGTTGCCAGGTACAATGTTCATGTGATGCCTCTTGTAAATCTATGGAAAGTATGTGTTCCTGTGCTTCGTACAAAACTTGGCGTTGTGGAAACCTTGTCAAAACTATTGAAATAAACGGAGAAGGCTTTCAGTATCCCAGGGACGAATAGTAAAATAAGTTATACTGTAGGTCCCGAAGTTCACGAGTTGTGGGATGATGACTTAGTCTAGAGTAAACGAAGGTCGCTTCAACATGAAGATGTAAGGTATTCCACTTTCGTATGGAAAACTTTATTGGGAATAGCAAGGCTAACAATTTCACTACCATGGTGCAAAATCAGTTTAAAACATTGTCACTTGTTCAAGTGTCTGTAAAAACCTAATTTTTACACCTATTTTTTACACCTTTCCAACATTGGAGATGAAGTAATGAGCATGTTGAAAGGTTTCTCCGTGATATGGAGGTCAAGGAGAACAGATGTGAAGGCAAGTTCAACCCAAATATTATTGTGACACTTGACACAAGTGGAAGTACAAGAGTTCTAAAATCGTTTTGACACTCAGTAATCACTCTCTGACATTTTATATCTAACTAAAAATTCAAATATTTCCTTTCTTAACTTTTTTTCATCAGTCTGTTAGTGATAATAATATAAAACGGAGGCTTTCAATAAGAGCAAAACCGGATATGTTAGCTTAAATCTGAGTGTAGATCTGAAATAAGCGACCAGGAATTACTGGCAATACCCGCTGGCAACAACGATGCTTGAGTGCTTGAAGGGGGTTGCTGTTCGATTTCGGCATCATCTCTTTTGAACTTCCATTCCTCTTGTTTGTAGCCGGGGGAAAGCATCTACTCAGTTGGCAATGATGCCACGCGCCCTCAGTAAAGCCAAAGATAGTAAGACTTCATCAAGCTCCAAAGATGACGACGATCATAAAGCTCAGGATCATAGTCAAGGGTCATCCAAAAGTAATACGACAAAGATGAGCAATGACGATTTCAGGAAACTTCTTAGCCGCAAAACATAGACACACTGACGAGTTGCGCACGTGAAGTGTAAATAACGCGTCCTTTGTTTTAATGCCACGAAAGTCATTGTGTTTTTATCTTTTAACCGGACGTTGTAGTTTAAACTTGTCAAACATTTGGAGCCAGAAGGAGGAGGAACGAAGTTTCGACGTTCACACTTTTTAAGAGGAAGTGCTTGTAGTAGTGAGAGTTCTCTTACTAAGGTATAATTTTATGCTTTGGTTGGAGGCGTCCATCGGAGGGCGATGAAATGACATCGTCGATTCAAGATTAACTAAATGAAAGATTGTCATTGTGAACCACATGGGTATATTACTTACCACAGAAAACGTACGAGATTTCAGTTCAGAAAGGGAAGTTTCTGAGCGATTTAGATTTAGACAACATTACCTGCGAAATTGTACGAGAAATGTTGGGAGTGTTTTACCACTCAGTGAATCACTTAATCAAATTGTTGTGGTTAAACAATTTAGTTGCTGTTTGTTCTGTCTGTTGCTTTTTCAGAAAATGAGCACTTGCAAACTCTTTGCGGTTTTTGTGTATAGTCATAAACTCGTCATTATTTGCAGGAGCATCAAAGTAGTTCCCTAGCGTCTGCAAAAGGTGAACTCTGCCCTGCAGTCTAATGTGATTTATTCTTGCGGAGGACCATTTGTAGGGACATCTCATTTGCTACTCAACTACTGTTTTAGCTGATATTTGTTTTTAACGACTTTATTTTCTTTCAGGTTTAACTTTTAATAGTTTGTGGAGATAATTACCACCGTATCATTAAATATTTCTGCCAAGCTTCAAGTTTCTAGCATGATTAGTTTTTATTTTTAGGGTTATAGACTGCAAGTAATTATTTTGAGAATGCACTCCTTTAAACTTCTTCGTTGACTTCTTTTCTGGTTGTATGTTGTAAAAGGTTGTGTAGATGAAGTAAGAGAGGAGCTAAGATAACATAGCACGTAGAAGCCGAATACATCAATTTAGAATTATGGAACAATTGTAGGTAAACACGGAAATGGACATTGATTGGACTGCGGCAAATGCTAGCAAACAACCAGTGTCCAAAAGCGGTTCAACGATGGTGTTTTTCCGACGCCACTACCTCTAAGGATGATATCTTTTAGTAATGAATAGCTTCTCTACTTATAAAGCTCTCTGTAACAGGTTACAGTTCGCGGATTTTAGGATGCCAGTTTTCGAAAGCGCAACAACCACACTGGGGAAAGAGCGCTAACCTGTAATTTACTGACCACATTATGACGTCACAAATCATTATGTAAACCTCGGTATCATTGCATTGTATATCATTTGAAAGCATACAACATGCCATGATTGTGCGTCGAACCTGGTGCAATTTATAATCCAGATTGCTGATGGTCGAAGCATAAATGTTCCGTTTCACGGCAAATGATGTATGATTTAAAGGGCTGGAACTTGCTATTCAATTTCAATGTTTTTAGAAAAGGAGTTAATCACTAACACTTTTGATTTATGAATGGGATGGTGTGCACAAATTGTCAGTGACATCATTGGCTACCATTTGGATCGGATTGGAAACAATATGTATTTCCTTTTGTCTTCTCCAAATTGTATTCTTAATTTGGTACCTATCAGCGAATCTATCAAGCAGGGATTTCAAATCCTATTTAGACTCTCTTCTATATTTCCATCTCCTGGTCTACATAGAGAGGGAAATATTTGTCATCGCACAGTAGAAAGCTAGAATCGACAGCAAAGTTTTCATACTATAGAAAGATCATAGGACCTGAGATAGTTCCTTGAGGAACACCACGGGCCCGTTTACTGCAGGAGAAGCATTTTATTTTTTCCCCATTATATGCAAGAGTCATGTTATAATTGAGAAATCTGAACCAAAGTATACCAGATCTTTCATTGGCAATAATATTGATTTTTCAGCGAGGACATCGGGACCAGTAGTTTTGTCTGCGATTTGGAAGTCAATATGCATCGTTCCAGTTTGATTACCATTCTCATAACCAGTAACTTATCTTTGAGATGTGATAAACAGGTATCTGTTAAAAGATAGATGTTGAAAGAAACTTGACTGATGATTTCCCTTCTCAACCAGATAAGAGTTTAATTGGCCATTAATACTTTTTTCGGAGAATCTTGAAAACTTGGATAGCCCATTACTAAAGAGTGGATTCACTTTCGCTTTTTCCTCGTCCTCTGGGAATTCTGATACGAGGATAGAAAGAATACTGCAATTGGGTTTCGTAATGCTTAAGCACCACCTCGGAGAAATTGTGCGAAAGAACGTATCACTTCCTCTTACCTCGCTAGGATTTGTTTCCTCTCAAGAGATCTTAAAATCTTGTATTGTGAAGTTTGATTGAATGAGATTTTTTCATTATATCGTTTAATTATGAGTTTAATTTCGTATGCTAGTCGTACTTCTACACGTTCCATTCAAAATTTTCCAGGATGCTTTGATAGCTTCCTGCTACGTCAAAAGCCGTATAACGAGCATCAAAATGATATCTGCTTCAACGTTTTAGGTAAGCGAAGACTCGGCATTTAATTCGTTTGCTTTATATAAGCTGTCGTTTGCTCTTCCATAAACAGCTTTGCTTTTCCCTTTTTACAAAACATTGTACACTATTACGTTTTCTTCTGAACGTTTAAAGATCTGCATGGATCCTCATATTTTTGAATTGGGGAAAGCAATTCTTCCGAAATTTTGAGGATCTCGTCATCCATGCACTCCGGAGTACTACTCTATACACGGATTCCCTTCCACCGGGACTCAAAGAAAGGGATTTAATTTCCTCCATGATCTTTGTTAAGGACTTCATAGACCTTTTGACTTATGAGTATGTCGGTTTTCGACTGATGTAACAATAGTGGAAACTTGAAATTTATTTTCCGACGAAATTGTATTGGTACTACCAATTTAGTTGTTTTTCTCTCCTTTCTAAATTTTTCTAAATTGCCGTTTAAATTTGTTAGCGTTCGCTTTGTTACGTTACAATTTTTGTACACCTAATCCGCCTGACATTAGTGTTCTTGCAGGTCTCAAGCTAACACGTAAGCCATTTCGCAGCGTTACTTGCCTACAATTTGCTTTGCTTGAACCCAATTGCCTATACTTACGAAAGAAATGAATATAGAAAGTCATCAACGAACAATACTAGAATGCTATCGTAAATTTTATCGTTTGGGGCAATCAGATTGCCGTGCTTTTTAACGACCGAATGACCCATCGCATCGACTGCATGGACAAGAAAAATGCCAAGATTACTACTGCTCATTGTGACTGTATGGCGGGCATGTCTGGTACCTGCTTGCATGTAGCAGGACTTTTATATCGCGTTGAGTGTGCAGTTCGACTTAGACTTACTAGTAAGTCATCTACTTCAAAGCCATGTGAGTGGTTACCAAACAGGTCAGTTGTACAGCCAGTAAAGGTTAAGGACCTAAAACTAGAACG
>JAAAKL020009965.1:0-14713 GCA_010016065.2 Carybdea cf. marsupialis auct. non (Linnaeus, 1758)
ACTAATTTTAGAATGATTTCCAGAAAATGATGAATATTAACCGCCCCCCTTTGAAATTTTTGAAATCTCAACCGCCCTCCCTCTCTCAGAGGGCCAGCTTCGTGAGCGATACTGCAGTTCCTAGATAGGAGGCTTCGTCTTTATTGGGGTCATAAATCAACGTGGAGTTTTCAGTAAGTGTCGGTGCCATTTCCCACTTTACCTTCAAACTCAATGATATTTCCTGGCAAAATGTTGAAGCTGCATTGCCTAGTAAACTATATAACAAACATTGGCCCTAAAAGTGGCAATTCAAATTTTTCATTTGTTTGTTTTTCAGACTACAGAGCTAATCTGATGTACTATTATCATGAAATACCTTAATGTTGTGACTTAATAATAAATTAAAAGCTAAAACCCTTCAATCTCAGAAAGCCAAAGTCGACAAATGGTCAGGCAAAAGGTTTACTGGGGGGGGGGGACAGAAATCACCCCTCGAAGTAGAAAAGTATTCACAGAAATACTTTTATATCAAACAATTCCGTAAGGACTCAAACAACTACGGTTCATACTGACCTTTTTAGTACAAATGATACAACATCTGTCTCATTTCTGCCTAGTTTGAGGCTATGACTACCCAATTTAACTTCCTTTTGCAATTTATTTTAGATACGTTAGTCTAGAAATCATGCATAAGCTTATCTTCGGTAAGCTCTTTTAAAAACTACTAAGTAATAATAAAAATGTTAAACGGAGGTTAATTATGCTAATGCATACACCAATCATTTACGTCATTTAGCGTAACCTACTGGAATTGTTTTAGTCGTCGTTAGAACTTGAATGTAGCAGGACGTGGTTTTATCTGTTTATGTTTGTCAATATACTATTACTTAAGTTGAACAAGATGGAGTCTTATTTATCGATATTCTAGATATATACTGCGCATTTTATCAAAAAAACCCCGCTGTTTGTCTAGATGAGACGCGAGTATTGGAAGAAAATGGAAATTCTTCTCATTTCTAAAGCTTGCGATGCACTTTGAACAGATAACGTGGCCGGATGGCGATCCTTAAGTTGTCAAATCAAATGGTTCTATGGCTTGTCTCTGAGTTTACGTATAGTTCCATCGAGATAGCAACCCGGAGGGAGCAAATGTAGTGATCAGAGACAATACAGAAAACTTACAATCGGTGTAATAGCTATTCAGTTGGCAAAGCAACACAAAACGGTGGCGTTGGCACAAGGTTCGACTCTCAGCAATGACATCCTTTCATTTCCTCTCGCGATTTTGCAACTGTTTATATTGTATACTTACCAGTATTCTTCCTCTCCTCTTTATTAGTTTCGTGTCCTTCTCTAAATTAACATCAGCCATCATTTCAACGATCACATCCACACCCTTCCCTTTTGTCGCTTCCTGGGGGTAGACAAAACCATGGAAATAGTTAATAGTATGTTATCATAAATAATGTAAAAGCTGGCCGAAAGGCAGCAGTACGGTAATAAATGAAGCCATGGGCGAGAGGTGGTTACACCTACCATAATGGGTATAAAGGTTCCACATATAGTATTTGTAACAGTAAAGGGCCGGAATACTATCTGTAGTGATTGTTTGAAATCACTTGTACACAACTTGTTTTATGTTTATGTGTTTTAAAGTAGAGTTATGCTGCGGATAATTTAACGGTATGCTTTAATAAATGTGGCAAGGGTGACAAATCATAATCTATGGATGAGAGGGGGTCACCACAGTTAAACGGGAAAAAGGGTTTCCACAAATAATATCTGTAAAAGAAGGAGCTAGTTGTAGCCATTACTTGTCCTTTTCTGATATAGGTTTGTATACAGTGGCGAAATTTACCAAATTATTACAAGCTCTATTTGGTCAACATTTTATACATTAGAACAGAAACGAATTTAAAGTTATACATTTTATGAGTTTCAAAATTACCTATTGCCTATATTTAGTAGAAGCATCTCTCAGTCGGAGGGATACCTTCGAATAAGCTAATCTTGTACAAAGGGCCGTATGCGGAGGGAAAGTGTGACGTCACAACGCTGGTCACCATTGTCAAGTGGATCTAAAAAAACCTTAATATCATGGCGTTTTTATTATTTACAATGGCGACGTTCATCAACGGCCAGGAAAAACTGATTCAACGCGGTGAAAATGCCTTGCAATCAGCAAAACTGAAAAGTTTTACTTTTGATCCTTCATTTGGAATTATAAAAGCGAAAGTCAATGTCAGTATGAAGACGAAATCGTACGAAGTCGAGGTGAGTAGTTGGTGCTATGTTGTTATCCTTCCGCCTCCCTTGCAATGCTTTTGTATCAATATAACTTTTGATAATTTCATTTAAGGTGCATAAATCTTTCCATGTTTACTAAGAAGAATCTTGAAGATTTGTCGTGCCGTAGAGGTATAAAAAGAACATCAGACAATAATAGTGAGACAAACCATGACACCAATTGACCAAGTACAAAATGGAGACTCGGTTGAGAAAAAAACATAGACAGGAGTAAAACTTACATCATTATATATTTTCCGAAACCAATATATAAGTTAAGATTAAGCTTAAACTGCTGTCATCCGACGCTGATCATTTGATCATCTCCATGAAGTTGTATCCATAAGGGGTTGATCAATCTCCTTTTATTGCTAAACTAGATTGGTACAACAATGAAGGCAAAGGTGGTCCAACACTCTGGGGTTTTTTGTTGTTTTGTTGTGTGTTTGGGAGGTTAATTTCGCCCTGCTCAAGACTGAACCCACTATTAGGAACGGGGCTACTTTCCCCCTTCTATCTATGTTATTCACGTTCTATATGCTAGCAATCCCCTCTCTGTTCTATCTCTCGAAACATAGTTTCCCACTTCAAGAGAGCAGATGACAGAGTACAGTACCTCCTTGATTGTGGCAGACAAGCTCAGCGTCGATTCCAACTCACGACTCTCTCATTGAAAGTCTCACACTCTGTTACTGAGTGTAGGGGATGTCCTGAAACACGGCGTGGCGAGGTAGGGTGGGCAATTCATTTCCTCCCCACCTTTATCCTCTCCCCAACTAATGCCAGGTGCCCATTTTTCTGCTGTGTTCGCAGAAGGAGTTTTCCGAGGGTGATACCCGAGGGTGGACTCGAACCATCAACCCTACAAAATAAAATGTTTAAGCTTGGTCGCGGGCAGGTTTAAGCTATTTTCTGCTGTCAAAGTCAAGGTGAGAAGCTACTAGATCCTTCCCTTTAAAAACCGATGGCGTATAAAAAATGGGACAGTATAGAATCACCATGAAAATCCAATGGTTGTATGTGGTGAGGAGGAACTCATTGTGAAAAGAAAAACACAAGTAAAATGATCACAGAACGCGGACTAGCCATGTTTATAGCGATGAAAAATACAAAAAGTAAAACATAAATAAGAGATGTAATGAATTTGTTTTAAGTTGACAGGAAAGTGTGTAAAACTTCATGGCGTAACATTCGCAGCTCCATCCGGCAAAACAGTAAGAAAGATCCGTAACGCATTATACGTCACTAGCACCCAGTGTACTTCCAGGTCAGAGGGTTCTTTGGTTTGGGCTAGCAGTGTCAGACAGAGTATAAGCCATACTTTATGATATATGCTATTCCAAAATAAAACAAGTGCACAAAGCATACCATGATTTCATCTTGATATCCTTCCTTTCGGTGGTTGAATACTCTGTGAACATGCATGCTCTTCAGCATACTAGAACCCTCATCCGTACTAGCTGTGCCAAGCACTGTACAACCAATGCTGTATGCTAACTGCACACAGGCTATGCCCGTCTAAGAAATAAATAGGAACGTGCACCTCTTAAACGTAATGCTAATTGATTAAATACATGAAAAATACGCAGCATATATCTCCCTGTTTCAGATAAGATGATAAGTTAGCTAAATTCGCCTGATAAAAAGTAAAATGTACTGCATTCATATAGCGCCATAATAACGGAAGTAGTAACTAAAGCTCTTAAAGTCATATCACTCCGTATTCCAGGCTTTCTGTTACAGAATTTCTTCTAATCCACTCTCTAGTAAGTTTAGGCACAAAAGACCCGCATATCCGGTGCTAACGTGCGTTTTCTGTGTAGCTTTAAAACCTAAATATAGCGTCCCTGAGTATTAAAACTGAATTTTTTTAAGTTCGATTGTTTTAACTCTACAAAAGTAACTCTATTCTTTTATTGTCAATTTAAAATGTCATATACTGAGTGTGATAAGATGCGTACCACTTGACAAGTACTCAGAGATCTCGTTTATACGGGAACGGATCCGTTCCCTAGTTGGTAAAGATTCGGCTTGCGTTTACACGGGTACTCTTGGTTTCGTTCCTGTTTGGGAACGAAACCGTATCCATTTGGATTCGCTTTTCTAGCAAGACCGAATAGATCCGTCCTTTTTGGAAGCTCGTGTAAACACTGAGAACGGAACCATTTGGATACGTTATGAACGAGAGGCTATGGAAAACCTAGGAAGAGGCTAAATTGGCACGAAATTGGAAGTTATTGTTTACATTTTCCGATCTGCAACAGCCAGAAACTTGCTCTTGTCAAAACATTCTCTTTTATTAACTAAAGTTCTTACAATGGTTCAAATATTCCACAGCGTTACCTTTCAACACAAATGAAGGCAACGGCATCATCTGAAAGAAATATTCGCACTGGTGTAAGTTTCCAAAGAATTGTCAGCTTTGTCCAGGTTTAATGTTTCAATACCCCGAAATGCTTTAAACAGCGCGCTAGACATCCTGATCAAAAGTCGTAGCATTCCTCGCAGAGACTGTATACAACCCTAACCCCATCGCTCTTCCTTCCACTGTCCACAGCTTTTCGAAAGCTTGTTTATACCTTCTTTAATTTTTCTTTATCTGATACCTGGTGAACCTTTCTTCGTCATTATATCGTGGGAAATTTTCACTTTCCTTGAAAGGAAAAAGACAAATACCTATGTACTCGTATTTTGTTCGTCTTCCAGTCCTCACTTGGCTCCAACTTCAAGGCTTTATAGTCCTGGATTACCTTTAGTAATAATGCAGTACCTTCAGCCGTACACGAGAAGAGTGATCTTTTCTCTTTTACAGTGGTCATGGTTATTCCAATTGGTGTTGTTTTGTTAGCCATTTTAGTTGTTTACTTTTTGGGAACGCATGTGCATTTGAAAGGGATCCGTTCCCGTGTAGACACAAAAAGAACGGAGCCGGCACCGAGACCATGTCGTGTAAACGCACTGCATTGCAAAGGAATCGTATCCGTTTAGGAACGGAACTGTTTGGATCTGTTCCTATTTCTCTCGTGTAAACGGGTTCAGAGAATACTCCTTCTCTATAACGTTTGAGAACCACACTCCAGCAACTGTAAATGTCGTTTCCTCACGCACCTACCAAACAAGTCCATTTTAGCTCGAAGTTCCCATCGATATTTTAATTCTATTTTGTGATTAATGATTAAATCTTTTAATTAAACTGATTATGCAGAAGTACATACATCCCTCGTGAAGAAGGGCACCAAAAACGAACGAAAGAGTACAAGAACAAACGACTGTACATTTCTATTAAAAAATTGCCTGTTTGCAACATACCGCTCCACTTGCTCCATGAACTAGAATAGTTTCTCCGGCTTTTGCGCATGCTCTGTTGAAAAGTGAAATTCTATTATCTTTGATAACAACAATGTTTCATTCTTTTAAAATAAGTTATAAGTAGAAGTGGATACCACTTTTTAGAAACGTCAGTCTTATTTTTAACAGAAACAGAACCTATTTTTTACCCGTCTGAACCAACGATGTAAAGCCAGAAATGTTTGCATTGACAAGAGACCCTTCCCTGCTGAGTTTTTGGGTGCTGAAAGAACCATGTTTCCACTTACTTCAGTTAGTTACGTGCATGGATTACTTTGGCGCATTGAAATTTCAATAACTCAACTCAACTTCTACATGAAGGCCAAATCATATAAATCTGATCAAAAGGTGAGGTAAACGCAAACCAGAAACGCCCTGAGAATAGCATATAAGATTTTGGGCATGCAATAATTTAGAAAATGATGTCAAAACATTGAAATCAGCTGTTGGTTTCTCCCTCTAGTCGAGATCACGATGCAATAGCTCTCCAGGTCTTGCAGTGACGTAGTGACTTCAACCAAATGTCCTTAGCCCAAACTAGTTCATATGTTGACATCCCCATAGCGGATTTTTTTTGGTCTGCTCCATACTTCTCTCAATCATTCCTTTCAAAAGGGAACAATCAGTGATCCACGTTGAATAGGGTAGCCAAAATATATTGCATGACAAGCTACGAGTTCCATTCCTTTTAACTCTTTGACATAACTGTTTGCTCATGACTGTCTCAATCCCATATTTTCAGACCCCATAGTACATCAATTGTGTTGCGACGTTCATATCATACCGAAATCGTTAATTGTAGTCGATGAGTGGTTACCCAACCTATGTGTACAAAATCAAAAACTACTGAAACTCTCCTATGTATCTACAAGCACCTTGGCATTCTGTTCTTGAGTGTTGTCCACTGTTTCTTCACCCATTAAATAGGGGGGGGGGGGGGCACAACTTTAACTGGGCCAATGGCACCCTATAAAATATTTTTTGTGAATATAGTCAGAAAATTTACCTTTCTACGCTAGTAATAAAACCGGAAATCAAATACTGGGAGCCTAAAGTCATGCCTGCTCCAAACAATTACCTTTCTTCCTAGAAAAGGTATGTTCGATACCTATGCTAAAAAGCAACATAAATATACAAAAATACATATTTTGTACGTTCCTTATATAACCAGATAGTGCCTGGGTAAGGCAGGCCTGCAGATTTACTCTCTCCCTTTAGAAGTTGATGTTTACTCACCTATGAAACAATATACGATAAGCAGTGCAGTATGGAATTCCAATGGCAGCTCCTTGTTCAAGACTCACATTAGATGGCAAGAGAGCTACTGAACTTTCCTTGCAGGTTACATATTCGGCAAATGCTCCTGTACACGTTTTGTAATACCAAACTCTGTCTCCCACCTTTAGGTTTAAAAGGACAAGAAGTGAAAAAGCAAGGCAAAAATCTGGAGTTGGTTTTGGATCTAAAATCCTTTCAGGCTTCCTTACATACTTTCATCGATATCAATTCTACTGCATCAAGAATTGCATTTAAAGTTGATCATATCATTCAACACATTTGAATGATCTCTGATTTTTCCCTAAGAAACAAAAAGTATTCTTCCTTACCTTTTCAGCTCCAGGAAATTTTTGTACTTCCCCAAAACCAGAAGAGAAAACAATTACCTCGGCCTTCAAAAGTCCGAAGCACTACTAGACAATTGGACTGTGCCATAGCGAAGAGTTTTCTTGATATCCGAGATCATGCAAAACTACATACAGAACTGTATCACTTCTGTAGTGGAGCGTGTGCCGTGTGGTCTAAACGCTTGCTTTGAAGCTTTGGAAACTTTTCTTTACCATAGTCATGGGGCCCACCCAGTCCATGTGAGCGAAGTTGGGGAGACAGAAACTCAAGAAGCTCGTCGGATGGATTGTAACTGTGTTTGGATAGCCTAGCCTTGTCACACATGTGTCACACTGAACATGCTTAAAGGCGTTCAAGTGACTGTGGTCTACTCAGCCACTTTCACTCTAATTCACAGAGTAGGTTGCTTAGCTGATCGAACAGTTGAGCTCTCAAACGTCGGTATCGATGGGAGAATCCATCCATCACACCATAGTAATGGCAGAGCTAAGTCGTTACTCAGTTTGCCTGTTCAGAAATATGTCGATACCAAAGTACAAAAGCAGTTACTGTGCAGACAAAAAGAAAATGCCTTTTCAATGGCCCTTTTTGGTCAGTTTGCTGGAGTGATGACTGGTGCAATCGTACATTTCATAGGAGTATACACCAAGACCAGGATATTCAGGTACCCTTAAAAATTTCTTTCTGTTGCTTCCCTTTGGTTTTTTCCTGTGCTATTTTTGAGTGAAAGTATGTGTAATCAATTCTTTTCTGCTAGGTACCCCAAATATCTTTCTGGTGGTTAGAGTGCTGGCCTTCAAATTCCAAGTGGATTGCTTCAAAAAACAATTGCACATCAATTCATGCCTCCTTCTCCGACCTAAGCCTTGAGTTACCAAAATGTTTTCATTGTTTCTTGCTATGGGTTTCACTGATATACACAACTTTAAAGTTACTGTAATCATTTTAAGAAATGGCATTCTGTGATCTGGATTCTAGGATGTTTCCTTGGTGAGAAGATTAGGGCTCTTCCAAATTGACCAGTGCAAACCTGTCCCATTCTAATACAGTGATGTCATACTCAAATATTTAATACCAAACTTTCACAATCACCTTACAAAACGTCAGGTGCACGCAGGGGCGTGGCCAGCCATTTCAAACTGGGGTGGACTCTAATCTAAAAAGTTGAATTAAATGGCAACTACAACCATAGACTCTCTGACGCACTGACCATGCCTATGAAGTACTTACTGAAAAATCAAGAAAGCTAGATACTTTACTTTCAAATCATGTTATAATGACAAGATTCATGATGTCAAACCACTTAAAACACATATACTCAGTACTGACCTCAATTTTAAGGTCTGATTTGAACAAATTTACAAGATCGACTCTCCAGAGAAGTGGGGGCATGTCCCCCAGTCTCCTCATGGTCACGCTACTGGGTGCACCAAACAAACTCCTACATTTGCAACACTGGATGTTTAGTGGAATAAAAGAAAAATGGGATGGATTTGGAAAGGATAAAATGGAATCAGTGAAACAGGATATAGCAGGCCTGGGAAAGTAAGAAGAGGTGACAGTAGAGGAGAAGAGAAAAACTTAAATTTGATTACATGGACTTGAATTATTAGCATAGAATACAATACTATACAGTGAAGCAACAATCTAAAAATTAATACGTTTATGATGATTAATAATGATGTGGTTTTATCACTGTGCACTCCCCTTCACAGGGGCTAGGGTAGTACACATGCACATAGGATTTGTTTCTGGAGCATAGGGCACTTTAAGACCTGATGCCCTTCCTGATATCATCAATGACCCTTCTGACCCTCTTGAACCAAAGGCAGGGAACTCATCCACTAGACCACAGCAGCTCAAAAAGGCTCATTATAAGGGTAAATGAAATATTACCTTCCAATCTGTAACATTTTCTCCCACATCTGAAATAATACCTGCTCCATCAAATCCAAGAGTAAATGGCAAGGCTTTGAGCCTGTATTTACCTGAGGCAACAAATGAGTCGATTGGATTGATTCCCATGGCTTTTGTTTCTACAAGAACCTGTTAGAGTAAAAGAACTCATGTATCATGATGAATCAAAGCAATGCACATAAATTGTACTATAATTTACTACCATTATTACTTTAAAAAATGCTGCTCACTTGCAAAGATGTACATGCCCATCAACTGCAAAGATTTGAGTAGTGTAAGCCAATAATCATACATTTTGATGTTGACTAGAGCATAAAGTACATATATTTGGTTCTATGATATAGGCTAGAGTGAGACACATCCTGGTCATTTTATGTCTATTCAGGAAGCTGATGCAGCAGTTCACATTGGGATTCACTCAAACTATCTAATCAATGAACATACCATTTGGTTGTCTCTAACATCCAACTGGGAAGTAAACAAATGAATGGTAATACTTATGATGAGTTTTTTGTGTACTGTAATTGGATGGTGACTGAAACAATTCATCACTACCATCATTATCATCATCAACATTGTCCTTGCGATCATCACAGTCATCACCATCATTATGATGATCATAATCATCATCATGACCATCAGTATGATCATAATTATCACTGTTATCATCATTATAACCAGAATGACCATCATCAAAATGTGACACTCATTCTGCACCAGATTTTCAATACCCTTTTGTGAGTATCAATTTTTTTTATACTTTTCTTCCAAATGTGTATTACCATATCATTTTTCCAATGGGCTTGAAGCCTATTGATGACATATTATTCTACTTCTCTTGTAACGTTTCAAAACTATCATTTCAAAAATTCTTTTGTCCAAAAAAACCATCTTTCAATGGGATGTGGACAGCATGATGACCTGAATGGAAGTCCTTCCATGGTTACATGGTAATTGCCCTCCTCCACCTCCAATAATCTGCTAAGTGCCCACTCCTGTGTTACAAAATATGTACATTGCAATCTGTAGGCCATTTTAAATATTCAATGAAGAGAGCACCCATCTACTGCACACCTGTTTGCAAATCTTACTTGAGTTTGCTGCTATGTACAAGGTCAGTAACTTTGTCTTACTGGTATCTCATCAAAAAGGAAAGAGAAGGTAGTTGATAATACACTGATTTGAAATACTTCCCACCATGATTTCTCGGAAGACCAAAGATATCAGCTGGCAAACTTTTTGCATGATGCCAGATGTCTCACTTATAAACTACAAACACCAATGACGAATGAGCTATATAAAGAGCAAAGATAAGAAAAGAGAGTTTACAGCATATTTCCATTGGTATCTGTGATAAACTGAGGTTATAAAACACATCCCAAAAAGGTGAAAGATGTAGTTATTTGGGATTGAAGGAGATGGTCATGAAGTAGAAACTATCCTTTAATTGATGATACTCAAAGTAAGAAATAGTACTGTATAAGACACTGGCATGGTAAGGGGTATCCTTAAAATAAAACATAACTCTTTGTAATGGATACAACACAATGATAATACAATATCAATACTAAGTGGCATAGTGTCAGACTCACAGTCCAAGGGTTGTGAGTTTGAACCAACTCTGGGCTTGCCTGCCACGATTCCAGAAGTACTGTGCTCTGTCACCTGCTCTTGTGAAGTGGGGAAACTATGTTTCAAAAGATAGATCAGAGAAGGAACTGCAAGCATAAAAATCATGAATAGCAAGTAGAATAGATTGTCATCCAAAGAGCAAATAGTAACCTGGTCCCTAGTAGTGGCTCCGCCTTGAGCAGGGTGAAATTATTTATTAAAAAACAACCCAAAAGCTAAATTTAGCAGTTAAGAACACACATGTTTGATTCAATGTACACTAAGATAAATTTATGGTTGTAGATAATTTACATTGTTGTACTGTAAGAAATTTACTCATTCAATGCTTAAACTTTGCCCTTACGATCTGTAAAAATTAAAATTTAATTTTTTGTTTACTGTTTGATATAAAAGGACAGTTTGTAATTATAGACAGATCAAATCTTGTATACTCTGAACTTAAAACATGCTACAAGGTATTTATAGAAGCTGTGTCCACTTATTCATTAACAATATTGTCAACTACTCACCTCATCAGCAGCTGGTTTAGGTCTGGCTAACTCTGTGATCTCAATCACTTCGGGGCCACCCAATTTTTTAAGTTGAACAGCTCTCATCATGGTTGCAGCTGTTCAAGGATTGTACACTACAAATGAAGCACAGTATATGGGAAGCATGAAACAAGAACACAGAAATTACATGTTAACTAAAAAGTTCTAAGTAAGATATGTTCTAGTTTAATTAGTTTCAAAACATGTTATTATCATCAACATTTTCTTCCTCCCTGTTATTCTCGTTTTCATTGCCATAATACCATCATGATCATCATGATCATCATCAACACGACCATTACCATCACAACCATCATTATCACTATCCCCAGAATCACCACCACCATTGTGATCATCATCACCATTACTATTACTATGATCACCATCATCATCACTATAATCATTACTATCATCATTAATACAATCAGGACCATCATTATCATTGTCTTGCTCCTGGTCATCATAATCAGTATCATCATCACCACCCCACAATCACCATCAGTAATTATTATCATCATCACTATTACCAAGCTGATGTCTTTGTAGGCTTTTCTGAGAACCTTATCCAAAACCATATCTAGTTTTATTCTTCATATGCCTGGCAAACGTACTTCCATGCAAGAGTTTACATGTTCTAGATCCGCGGTTTCCAATTTTACATATCTCCTCCCTCTTTCCAAAGCTCGAGAATGTTGGTCATGCTACTATCTTGCATGGGGAGAGGTTGATAATTAAGATGCCTTCCATAGGTCCACCACCAAACCTGGGGGCTGGGGTCATTGTAACTCACTTTTCACAGGCTCGTGAATGTCCCAATCTCACTCCAACCCAAACGTCAACTGACTGGTTTCTTGTTGATTTGTTTGTGGATACGAACCTGAAACTTTTACGTGTAGTTCTTTTCGTTTCGTGGTTTAATAAAGTTTTGACAGATTGTACCACCCCCTTTTAAGATCTGTTCTGGCCCACTTGAGTAGCTCTGGAGATTGGGAAACATCTAACAAAACCTTGGAACGAACACGGTGCTGTATCCTAACGAATGCTACAAGCTCACCAAAATGTTTGTTGAGCAATATCATATCAGCAGGCAGGTTTGCAATTTGAGGGAAAAGTGAAACTTTCAGAGGCAGGAATCACTTCCGAAACGCATTGTAACATATAGTTCACGAGTCAACCGACTAAAAAAGGATTCCTTACCTCTTATGGTAAGTACGAAGCCGTAGTGTTACGAAAGTTGTTTTCCTCCCAAGCTTTACTGGTCAATGAAAATGAGAAATCAAAGTCAGCAAGAAAGGAGGCATGCAATGTAAACACTACATTGGAAACGAGGCAGCTTCTCCAGGATTTGGCGCCAAAATCCAATATGTGCACCGATATGTGAACTCAAGGTTATCAGCGTGTCATGAAAATTAAGTTTTTGTATTGCATTTCTCGCTAGGGATGCGTTCGAGGAGGAGGGGGCGGGGGGCTCAGAGCACTGTCTCCTTAGCTCTCGTTAAGAAGCGATGATATGATGAATATACATATAAACCTGTTCCACATTTCGTCTATTTTGCCAGCTTGGGCCCCCACCTCTAAGTGTAGGAAATCACTCCGGTTTCCCGCTCATAACTTGTAACAATTCTTTCTTTGATAGCAGATGGGAAGCTGTGGCATAAAGATATGAGGCGAAAAGCGTCGTTTTGATCAACGTAGATAGAGTACAATATGTATATTTTAGATGACGGGATGCGAAAGAAGACCAACAAGGGAAATTCATACCTTCCAACCTTCACGCATTTTGCGTGTTTTTCACGCATTTTTTCACGATTACGTACGCATGATATTTCGCGGCTTATTTTCACGCATTTTAGAGAAAAGGGAGTAAGTTAATTGTAGATAAATATATGATTCTCTCAGTTCAATTTAACACTCAAATAACTATCCTGCTATGCTTGCCATACATGCAAATACAGAGATCGATCACAAGGTTGCGGCTTTGGCAAAAATGGCAAGAAGTTGTTGAACTTTAACACAAATTTTCAATCTTGACTCGTGTGTCTTTTGTGTCAGTTTTTAGGGCTAAATAAGTGTTTTGTTGTTGGGGTTCAAGGTAGTGAAGAAAGTGTTGGCAAAGTCAAAAGAGATCTAAATCTCAGTTTTCAAAATTTTTCCTTTCGCGCCTAAAGGAGATACTAATGCCAGAATATTTCACGCATTTATTTTCACAATGTTGACGGGTCTGGAAATTTCCTCTTGCAGAAGCATGTGGCGCACCCAACAATACAGCAACTTGATCACGGCATTGTCATTGCTCTTGAAAGCATATAGTATGTTTGCACTCGCTAAGAAAACCTTGCAAGATATCTACTACTGGAAACAATGATGATACCGCACCTCCAGACCGAGGCTGTACTCAACATCGACATCCAGTTTGCGCCTGTTTCCAATCCATTTGTTGTAGAATCTGGGATTGCACTTAGATGTCATCATCGGCTACGCACACATTTTATTATAAGCTTTAGGAGCTATCGGGCCCATACAATGTAAGCCTTGCAAACGTTGTTCTAATGAATTCCCGCATTTCTTCCGTGCCTTATTGTAGGGGGGTCAAATGGCAACTTTTCAAAATTTTTACTCCCCATTTCATGTAATAATGACCCCCCATTTTATGATATTTTCATGAAAAATCACAAAAAGGCTGAAAATCCTAAGGAAAATCACAACATTAGCACTTTATTATGACCCCTAATTCTATAACAATGTGACAAAAACCCCAACCCTACCACTTATTGGACCCCTTACAATTAAGCACGGAAGAGTACGTTCTTTTCTTCCCCAGGATATGTTTATACTCCAAAACCGTTAACGACTATACAATACACAGGGAGCATGTTCAGGTGGGCTTGGACACTTCAATTGTACTGTGCTGTATTCACCGGAAGTTGTTTTCTTCGTTTTATTTTTCAGAGTTTTTGAGGTTCCAGGTTGAGGAGTAACATCGTTGATTATTTGTTGTTTCTTTAAATCGTCTCTGCCTCGTCTTTGCTGGCGCTGCGAGTTTTCGGATCGTTCTGATCTATTAAGGGCAGTAAATTTAACAAAACCAATTTTTTTTGCTACATTAGGTGCTGCTACCCCTTCCTCGTGTTGTTGAACTTTACGTACCCTACGACAAATATTTTTACGATTATACGACCACATTACGTTTGGATGGTTCTTACTTTTCTGCTTTCTTACGTTATGCCCTTAAAGCAACACGTCCCAATTTATACATATAGGGACAGTGACAGCTGATGAGTTCGAAAAGTGGATCCTAAACTAAAAATCCCTAGTACAAATGTATGCACTGATTTCTTTGATGCATAATATCGTTTTAGCCTGACAGCCCCTATTCAGGAGGAGTTTTCTTC
>JAAAKL020009966.1:0-14712 GCA_010016065.2 Carybdea cf. marsupialis auct. non (Linnaeus, 1758)
CCGTTTACAGTCAATTTATGATTCACAGTTTTATAAGCTTTTTTAATCAATTTATTTTTACTCAGTTCGATTTTTTTTATTATTGTCTTTTGTTAATCAGTATTTGTGTTTTAAATTTTTACCCTTTATTATAAATGAATGCACGAGACAAACTCGAGTTTTTCATACTACATCATGTAGATTGCCATTTGAGTTTTTAATAAAGAAATTTGAAAAATTTGAAGATTTGGTGGTACACTTAAGGAGTTGCGCTGAAAATCAGACGCCTTCTTATTCATAACTAATTTTATTTTCAGTTTAACGAAGAGTGACGGAAGTGTTGTAGAGTCTAATTACTTGCACAAATAATCTTAGGCTAGTCACATGGCTTCATTGGATAGGACTGAGCCGATATATAGTATCATATAGACCAGTCCTTAATGCCAAAGCTATGGTAGGAAACAGCTTCCTCTCTCTTTTCTTGCCAATACTTTGGAGCAATTGAATACTTACTCTATTCCAGGCGTCTTTGTTTAGTCCCGTGGCAGTTTGGAAAAAAGAATCCTTGGTCTACTATCAATTTTGAAGTTATAATTGCTTCTTGTACCCTTTGTATAAACCTGACAGTCCCTTGCTGCATCAAATTCGAATAATTAGCAGTACAATTAAAATATATCTTAAAGATGTCAATTAATCCAATCGAGAAAAAGGCTTCCAATACAAGTTCACCTTTCGTCGCCACTAAATATTTCGACGCCAAAATTTTTGCCGATAAAACTGCAACCTTGTGAGTTGCTTAGATTCTAGGCCGATCTTGAAAAATAGTTAGTGAGGGCACTATTATGAGTATAGCAAGTGAGTATTTAAGCCTCGGGAGGTATGTTGGGATCTATATTAGATTGTTTTGAAGGCCAAAAATGTTGGGGGAATCAAACCCAGGGCTTCTGTAGTTGCAACTCTGACTCTCCGCAGCTACGTTACGGTCCCTTAAGAACAAGACAGCGAGAGTTTGAATTTCCATTGTTTCAATTTAACTTCACTACCTAATCCCCACCACCCACCCTTACTAGAGGGGAAAACACGAGATATGTGTGTTTCTATCTACTGTCACGTTGGTAGTGAAGTGTCAGTTGACTTGCCGTCGTCTTGAAGGGCTTAGGGCCAAGGGTTTTCCCGATCAAAGATCTCCATACTCTCAAACTGCAAAGCCCTGCCACTACGTTGCATTGCACCTCTACCTCACCTATCGCACCTGCAGGGTAGAGTTGGATACCAATTGTGTTGCATTGCACCTCTACGGAGACAGACATGGTCAAAAATTCAAATATTCATTTTTTACCGAATTCGAGAATCGATCCCTGATCGGCATAACATCTTTTTCGGCAAATACAAAGTGGCACAATTGGATTTGATAAAATCATAAATTTGAAAGGGTTCAAAAGGTTTGTGTACTATGGATCCGGCATACCCTGGTTGACCATGTAAAATCATATTGAGCAATGCACGTGTTTCTCGATGTTTTACCACTTGTAAGTAATACTTAAATTGGGAAAACGCGGATTTGTTGTCTAGTTTAAGATAAGGCTCTCCTATAAGCATCACACAGTAATCAGGATAAAAGATAACAACGTCTATTGGTCATAGCCTCCCCCCCCCCCAAATCCTAATCCAAGACCACACAAAGACCAAATACAAGACACTAATGAGTAAACGATTGCCAATTTTACCTCTGCTGGTTCTTTCATTTTCCCACGCATTTCCAAGGGGATGAGATCATAGTTTCTTTTTGATTGCTCGTGCAGTATCGTTGATAAGGTAAAAAGTTCTAATTCTGTCAAATTCTGAGCTTGTCCAGCATCAATAGATTGAATTACTAGGTGTTTGTGAAAAACTGAAGAATGGCTATCATTTTTCATCTGAAAGAGAAAAAGAAAGCAAAATAAAATATGGCATCAACAGAATGTCTATCTGGGTATTCGGTAAATTTGTATGGAAATTTATGTCAACAAGAGTATATGTTACCTCTGAAAAACTGCTGTGCTTAAGTCTACTAATAGCTTTTAAGTGTACAAGAGCTTACAAGGTTTTCTTGATAAGCTGAGCACCTTTCAAAAGTTTATCTTCTTTCGGAGAGTAGGAAATCCTTCACATTTGCAATGACACTAAAATCTATAGGATGCTACAAATCGTATTTGCCCAATTTAGCAATAAAGTTATACTTTATCGCAATGGAATCGCCACTATGTGATTACGTAGAGCAAGAATGTATACATGCTGCAACTGACATTCTTGCCTTTAAAATTACAAGGAAATAAACAGGAGAGAAGTCATTGAAACAAAACCGCAAGGTATTCTTGTTATTCTAGCATTGGTGGACTAGTTTTAGGGGGCAACTATATCCTCTGTATATTTTACTATCGGTCCTCTCTCCCTTGTATTTTCCTGGTGTTACACCACCGAAGGGATTTCTGTTTCTGCGACCTTTTACTGTTTTAATTCTCCAAGAGCAATTTCTTTTCATTTCATTTCTAAGCATTTTCCTGCAACCAAATTTGAGGGTGTGAGGGAGTTAGTAAATTTGCCTGTAGCAAAGTTACAAGTGCTTCAGTTCTTGCAAAGAAAATTTTAAAAGTCAACACAAAAACACAGATAATGACAAGTTCTGACGGCATATGATAAACTGAATTTAAAAACAATGTAAATGTAAATTACATCTTTTGTAGCGAAGGTTTGTATTTTTACATTAGATGCACTTTCATGTTGCTAAGGATGATTTGAACTTGGCATTTACAAAAACAACAATAATGTTATTTCCTTACGGATCTTAATTCAGGAGCAAATCTTTACAATAAACAACTGGTGATGTCACAGCTCACAGAACTCTTACATTTGAAATAAATTGATAAATCTTGGGGTACCAGGAGTGGTCACATGGGTTCAATAGCAAACTGTCGTCAATTTTTGTATTCGTCTATTTCAATACCTCAATATTCGTTTGTTTGATAGCAAGATGCGCTACATTCCCCTTTGAAGACAATACAACTTATTCCCTGATTATTTACTGATCGATCATCGACACATGAGTATGTACTTGAGGTTTATCACTTACCATCAAATACAAATCTTGAAAACGTTTCCTAAAACAGGCAACAGCATCTCCGGTTCCATCCGCAAATACACGGGCTATAGTGCATGTATTTGACAAATCTGTTAATTTTCCTGTAGATGTTTTAACAGAGTTATACATCCAATACGTTTGTAGAGATGCAGTGTTTGATATACTAAAAGTTTCCAGGGATTCGCTTAAATAGTATTCTTCTGTAGAACTCCTGCCTTTGCCTTCGTTAAAAGTTGATGAAGTGTTTCGGATAGTGACGAAACTTCTTGATGCTCGTCGTAGTGGACTGGTAGAAAAAGAAATGCTGAGGTCTTTATCCAAAGTACTGTATGTAATGGATGTTAAGGCATTTTGAAAGTTGGAAGTTTGTAAGCCTTTTAAATCACGGTATGGAACTTTTCTACGTATAGCTCCTGTTACATATGACTTTAGTTGCCAGTTACGAACGCTTCCATTGGATGTACTCCATACTTCGACTGACATGGCACTGTTTGTTGACGACGGATGATTACTTTCTGTTTTGTAACTAATATTTTCAGAATAACTTGAAATATATTCAACATATGAATAACTAATAGACGGAACAGTTTGCAGCTGTGAGTATTTGTACTTTGCAGAAAATGTGGAAGACAATGAGACTTGAGTTTGCAAATGCGATTCAACTGTATTTGTGTACAAAGAGTAACTTCTTTCTGAGTGGTCATAGTTATTGGTATATGTTGTGTAAAACAGTGTAGCTATCGATGGTGAGAAACTTGAAAATTTCTTTGTTGATATAATGTTATCGGAATCAAAACTTGGTGCTGCTGGAGTTGATAGCGAGCCCGTCGTAAGAAGGAGAGACGAAGGAGAAACAGAAGCGGAAACTGACTGGAAAGAAATCAAAGAAGAACGAAGGTTTGTTGTTTTAGAAACAAATGAGGTACAGGTAGACATTGATATTGACAAGTGTGCTACAAAGCTCATGCCAGTACACGTAGACTCAGAATCGATAGTGTTAAACGATGACGGAGGGAATTGAATGAAAGAACTTTTACTGGATGTCAAGGAACTGGTGTCTACAGAGGCTAATGCCGAGGAGGAGAAAATAGGTGTTGAGGGAGAAACATGGCTGGAAACTGAAGGCACTGTAGCAATTGACATGGAACTTGAGGATAGAATGCTGTTACTCAAAGACATAGTATTTAAAGAGTTTAACACGGAAACAGGAAAAGATGATGAAGTGATATCATCATCGACAGGGACATGACTAACTGAGCTGAAGTCTGTTCTAGGTAAACTTGAAATAGGATTATTATGAGACAGGGAATAGATGGAGTTAACTATCAAATTTGTAGAATGTGGAAAGCTTGGATTTGTAGTCGTAGAGCCATTGGAGCTCAACAGTGGTCGAGAAGAATGCAGTGAAGATGTTAAGATTGAGATTGTAGAGGAATGGTCAATAGAGTTCAAATTAAAGCTCGAAGAATTCGACAAATCAGTAATGCTAGAGCTTGGGGTTGGGTGAATAGACCTTAAGGACGATTGAGAAGAATATATTGAAGGAGTTATGCTTGAGCTTGAAAAGGTAGTGTCAGTGGAGCTCAGATTCTGGCTCGAATAATTCGATAAAGTTGTGGTGCTAGAGCTTGAGGTAGGAGTAATGGAAGTTAGAAGTAAGCTCAAGGAATTTGGAGAAATAGTCATGGTAGGATGTGTAACGGGAAGATCAATTGAGCTCACTGACAATTGAGAAAACTGTAGTGAAAGAGATATGCTAGAACTCGTAAGGTTATGGTTCATGGAATGCAGCCTTCCAACAGGAGCATACGAAGAAGAAGACCCATGGATGCTAAATGATGAAGAGATAACTGATGTTGGGAATATTGTAGAAATGCTGCTGTCTGTTGACGTCAATGCATTTAAGTCGGATGACAAATCAGTTTGCAGACCTGCTAAAATTGAGTATGATATACTTTGGGAAGAGATTGTGGAGGAAGCGGTTACTGGAATTTGATGCTCAAAAGTTGTTAATAAAGTAGTGGAGTAATCGGCATCACTACTTGATACCTCTGCTGGTCCGATTTGTGTTGACAGCACCAGACTTGACGTACTAGTCACAGGAGGTTCATTTATGTTACCTGCATTTTTCTTGTCATCGTCGTCATCGTCATCATCATCATCGTCATCGTCATCATCGTCATCATCATCGTCGTCATCATCATCGTCATCGTCACTTCTGCCATCTTTTACAAAAACAAGGAGTAGTATTAACGAGAAAGTATAGACAATGAATCGTTTTCCCATATCCTTAATTCTGTTTCTCGCAACAATTTTTTTGTTGTTATTCTTTACATCTGGAAATATCCTCGTCTTTGTCTCGAATCTACAAGGGAAAATTGTATTTCATTATTTATGGGCAGTATTTGACGAGCCAGTTAACACAGCGAAATAGCAAGGTCTGGATTGATACTAACCATTAAAATAGAAACATGTCAAAATTGATGAAACTCGCCATCTAAGTCGGGAAACGTTTACTATCCGAAAAAAGAGATATCTTCCTTAAAACACCAACAACTATCTTTAAAATTGCCTGCGTAAAATGATTCCTATTATATCTACGATCTCAAGCACAAATGCACCTCATGAGACTTATCAGGTTATTTCATATCGGAATATCTGTATTCTTGACGACGCAGATAGATGCCCAAGGAATAGATATGCCTGCAATTGCATGACAGTGCTACAGTTATCAATAAATTGGGAAAGGGGCAGAACGTAGTCTATGAAGATTATATTATTTGGTAAATCTCTCAAAGCCAGAGAATATACATAAGAGAGAAAAACTGCATAGAAAACCATAAGTTATTACTTATGATATTAAATAGTCTTATCTAGAGTACTGTCTGTTTTTTTTAAGGCTATCAGTGGAGTGTGAAAAACTCAAAGGTAAAGATGAGTTAAAGCAAAGCTGAATTGACAATAAATAAATAACTATGTCATCGAGAAGAGAGGATTTGAAATCGTAAAGTTTGAAGAAATACTAAGAAAAGTTAAAATGTCACGACAGGGATTCGAACCATGGATCTACTCGCTCGTTTCACTATTTACCAACGTTTGGCACCATAACTCAGCTGGTAGAGAAGTACACCTTGATTACGTAGGTCCTGGGTTCTAATCCAAGTGGTGACATTTTCACTTTCTCTACTATCTCCTCAAACTTGAAATATCAAAATGTTGATTCTAGGGGTTTTCTAGGTGTTCAGGAGTCTAAAGTCTCAACATTGGCCTTAGTCTGATCGATTGGGGTGCCAAAGCCTTCTCAATCTTTTGTATAAAAGTGGTTTTATACTAAATCAGTTGTTATATTTGTAGGTATTGTGTGGCAGAGAATAGGGTTCATTACTTAAAAATATATGCCTACTTTCGCGTCCATCACTTTTCGTAGGTTAATCATTCGGGATTGGTAGAATCTAAACCAGTCTGAAGATGGAAAAACCCAATAATTACTTGTACGACTCTAAGAGGAAAGAGTCACTAGATTTTAAATTCCTTAAGAAACACATTTGTTCTAAGTTATGAAGTTGAATGAAAGCAATCGCTGATTTATACAGAAAACAAACTTAACCATATCTGTTGAACATATACTAACAGAGAACGTGTTTTTCTCTGATGATGTAATCAAGACACCGAAAAGTAAAAATAGACAATAGGCCAGAAAGGGAACTATACTTGATGAAGGTTTCACTGCAGTTCCCGTTTTAACCTATTTCTCATACTGTTAGTCCTTCTGTTCTACAGTGACATTTATGATGGGCCTGAGAAGTCAGACGGAGACGTATTCAATGGTATGAAACCAAACGTAGTTGAACAGACCGGAGGAAAAAAAATTATTTGAAAAGCTGAGATAGAAGAGATGAGATGTATTAGTATATGTATAAGGGCGATAGAAGAATGGATTATAAGTAGAAGGGTGTAGGTGTGTAAGAAAATATTAGAAGAACTAAGCAATTATAATAATACTGAGGTCACATGTGCCACCTGTTGGTGACCTCAGTCAGCCTCACTAGCCTCATTTTGAATCTGGTGATCAAGGGAGATGGATGTCTCGTGAAAGCTACAGGTTAGTTTTCAAACTATTTGTTGACAACAAAGTTTAAAACGAACTATATGGATAAATCAACAGTTTAACCTTTACTCTCCTATAAAAATACTATCAACCAATCAACCAGCAAATAAGTAATTGTAGATACTTGAAAAACAAGTTTGCATAAAATATGGAGTGGACAACATGTACATGGATAAGATAACATTATTTGCGCAATAGTATGCTTGTAGAAGAAAAAAGCTACATTTAAATCCAATCAAAGCGGCAACTGCACCTGAATTTCTTTGTTACGCAGTTTCGTGAGAGTGTGCCATATGTTTTACTTGTTTAATGCTTACTTCTGTTACAAACTAAGAGTTCGCACCCGATTGTATTTTAGCTTACATTTCATAACAATGTCGAAACTTTCCATCTTTGCGTAAACACAAATATTTGTATATTTTATAGTTGACTTTTATAAAAGTTCAAGAGATAAAGTGCAAAACATTAAAAAGTGGGACTCTAGAAGGGGGCTCAGAACCCACCTCTAAGTGACGCAGAGCACCTCAGGAACCTGGTACAATTTAAGGTAAAGGTAGTCCAATACTCTATTACAGAGCATAGGGGATGTGATATGGCAGAGAATCACATGTCCTGATCCACGGCATGGTGAGGTGGGGTGGCTAGTTCGTTTCCTTACTGCCTTATCCTTCCCCATTTAATGCCAGGTGCGCATTTTACTGAACCTGGTAGTTATATTATTAACGTGTAGTAAATGATACTAACAGATATTCAAACAATAAATATAGTAACCGAGGACCTAAATTAACTTAGATAAATGATAAAGATGAGATAAAAGTTAATAAATTATACATTTGGTAACCATATTCACGGGAGTAAAAAAAGATTTGGTAACTATACTCACAGGAGTAAAAAAAGATATTTAGAAATACAGAATATGGTTAAGATCAAGAAAAAGTTTCTTATCACATAGATTTGTTTCAAAACTCCGATAAAAATGTTTTTTCTAGGATAAACGTCCTTAAAACGGCCTCCGGCGTTCTGCTTCGTATATCTATATATGAAACAATAAACTAATATAGATCCTTATTCAATTCATTTATTTAGATTTCCTTTCTTCTGCTTATTAATTTGATATAAGAGGCATTTTTATCATTTGTTTCTTACAATGGAAGGTAATGTTTTGAGTGTTAACAGCCGTCAAGGCTAACCTGTCTACTTACCATCTGTCAACTTTGGTCTGACTCTTACAACAACGCAAAAATTCCTTAGACTGCTGTCGACATTCTTTATGTTCGTACCAACGTTTTCCATTCTATATAACAACTCAAGTACTAGGACTGCAAACCTTTTAATGATGCAATTAGGTTGAAGGCAATTTCAAAGTAACGCAATTCATCTCACACTCGTAATAGGAAGCTTTCGTCGTACATAACTTATTTACTAAAGCCACTGCGTTGTGAAATTCGGAAGTTTATTAAAATGGTCCGTTGAACTAGGTTGTTTACTTAACATATAACCAGTTTCTTGTTGTTGAAATCCCTGCAAATCATAATTCTATTCAGCATCGGTTGCTTAAAAAGCACTTACAATCTCGGCTCCTTCGAAACGATTTCATCTTTGGCAAAGTTTCAGTTTAGAAGATGTTATCTTTTATCTAGCAGGCTCTCTTGCACTTCTATATCCCTAATCGAATAGTTATAATCCTATTATATAGTAATAATGTAAATAATTCCTAATTAACTAACTCTATTAAGATTCTAATGATAAATAGTAATGGTGTATGTAATGTTGTGCTTGATCTGTTGCCAACTTATCATACAAGTCTGAATGGTAATATAAATTTTGAAGTTTGATCCGGTTGTACATTTTCATACACAATTGGAAGCCGAATAACCTAGCTTACATGATAAAGGTATTGCTTTTTTATTCAGCTGCAACAAACTTTACAAACATCGTGTGGCATCTATTAGTTGAGCACTAGTATAGACAATATAGGGAATATATTAAAGTAAAATAGGATATGTTAGCTTGCTCTGATATTATCCTCCCACTTCAAATTTCTTGCTCAGTATGTTATTTCATTAATGTAACGATGGTCCAAATAGCAAAAATTTGAACTGAATGTAATAAAAGAAATTTCCATTGAAATTTTAAAATATTGTGAAACGAGGCTTATTAGTATAATCAAAATATATCGAATGATATGCATGATACATGTAAAGGTAATTAACTATGCAAAATGAAAATGAACCTACCGTATTTGATGAACAGCAAGACAATGTTAGCCTTGTGATGTAAAGATGAGTTACTTTACTTACTGATGTGTTTCAAATATTTACAAATTGATGGCAGTTGTAAAACTGAAGCTGTGATCATCATGCTGCCAAATTGTAAATTCGCTTAGAAGAACCATAATACGCGATACTCGGTTCATAATGAATTGAGGTTTATTTTGCGTAGGAGGTACTCTTCCTTTGACCGGTATACATAATGCTTCGACTCCCTTCTGGTAAAAACCATGTAATTTCAGGAGCAGATACAGTAGTTCCTTCTATATACATGATAGCATTCGATTAATAGCGACTGCTAGACATTATTTCGCCCACAAAAATGAGTAGTCAATTTCTTTGATGTGAGTAGAGATACCGTGATGTCCAGAGCGTTACTAAACAAACGTTTTTGTCCACTTTATGACCTATATTTATGGGCAATTTATCACAATCGACTTTCCATTTACTCCAAAGTACATTTGTGTCAAAGACACTTAATGAAAGCAAATCCAGCATTGGAAGGTGTACAGAAAATTATCTCTCTTCAATAGCTACAACACTTACCTTTAGCTAATGCCAATTTTTCCAGAATGATGCTGTGTTCTGTATATTTTTATCCGTTATTTAAAGCACCTGCGCTACTCGTAATTAGAAGTTAAATGCACACACAGAGACTCCACAAAATCTCATGAACGCCTATTGTATGTAGCGATACAGTGTTGAATGTCTATGACAGCCTTCATAGTGTTGTCTTACGTAATAGAACTAATTTACTATTTTATGTCTCCTTTCTAAGATCACATAACTTCATCACATAGTTGCCATTATTATCATAGGCATTTCAATAGTTTACGGCCACTTCTTACTTTTTGCCAACGTCCAAGAAGTTCTATTCTCCTTGCTACATATTTGTTTTGGCTCAAAAAATCTTGGCTATCGTGGAATGAAGGTATACGAATTAATCTTGTCATCTTTAGTACAATGAATAAACAATGCCCCAGGATTACTACCTACGCTTTATAGAAGTGTCTGTTCATACTACGACAAAGTCGATTGCTTTCCTTGTCTGTGATGTAGGAGGTTTTTCTATGCCAAATCCTCCGCTTGACATTCGCCTGATGTACAAACAGCTCCGATACTTACTGTTGTTCTGGCCTATCTCTTTTATATTAGATACGTGTTCTTTCCTTCTATTATTGTGTGCACATCGGCAATGTGAAAGACAAAACAATAAATGGCCCTCGTCCATAGGCAGATAAAAAATAAAAACGTAGAAAGGATAGTTAATTCTAATGACCTTGAACTTGCCGTTACTTTTTCTTGTCGATACACCTTGATAGAAAACTTAGAAACATACCCTTCCTGCTACAGTATTGCCTCCTGTAAACTGCTCCCTCTAAATGTTATGTTTCTGTATTCTTTGCAAGTTTAGGTTATAAAATTCATTTACTACTACCATATGAAAAAGAATTGTGGTCTTTTCTAAAGAAGATTCGTTGTTTTAAAGGCCAGGTATATATACAATGTCTTGTATAAACTGTTGCTAAATGCACAATACCAGTATTAAAATTCAAATCCTTTTTACGGCATTTCGAAGTTAGGACAATAACTTTCTTGCGGCTATAGCCGAGTAACAGTTTCTTTTCTTTAAATGATTCGAGCAGCTTATTACTACACTTGAACGTATTTTTAAAAAATAGAGTCTTAGTTGTTTTAAAAGATTACTCGGTAGAGTGGCATTTTATTGTACAGTCGGTAATTTGTACGCTGTTATAGTATTCTATTTGTGAGTATTCTAAGCATTTTAGTTTCACTTTTCCTTAAAATATGATAAAATATTCTTAATATCAATATGATGAACAGCTCGCTAGTTGCGTCACATGGAATCTAGCACTTCTATGACACCCTGACCAATGTGTAACACCTCGTAACAAATACTGATACGCAACGTAACGAGTTTTAGCGGACTGGCGAAAGCAATCTCCCTGCTAAGTCGAGCAACTAATTCTGAGGAGCGCTCCAGCTGGCAGCTTGTCTTCTTATGTTTTATTTGGTAGTAAATCGAAGGCCGCTGCAATAGTATTTTATTCTTCTGTAGCTTTTTAAGAAAATTAAGAGAATCTTGGAGTTAATTTGTGGGCATCTACAGACGTAGTTTTGTAACATACATAGACTATAACCAACTGTTTGAACCAACGTTTTTAGACACTTTTCTCACACTTGATGCATACTAGCACAAGAGGTGATAAATGCAATCATGAAAGACGTGCTGGAGAATTATGAGTAACAGAAATAAACGATTTCCAATTAACATCATCAATAATCTTTCACAGCTATAATCTCCCGTAATTGGAAAGTCTCTGCTCACAAACACATTACCAATCTGTACTTTGGCAAGTCAAGGAATTATTGTTTAGCTATGTTAAACAATACAGCTTAAATAGACGACATCGAAGCATCGGTTTTATACAATTATTTTACCAGAAGAAATTGTCAGGAGAGCATGAAATAAATAAAAATCAACAAATGCAAGTGATTTTGTTTAGGGGAAATCAAATTATATAAGCGACTCTCTGCTAACTAGTTTATTCGCACAAATATTTCAAGGTCGTCCAAATGGTATTTTCTTTGTCGCGGTAGTGATCTTTGCATTGTTCAACGTTCCAGCTTATATATTCTGTATTGGAAATCTGATAAACAACAACAGACTCTTTGAACAACCCATTGCTTCCACCTACACCCTTATTGTCCTCACTCTCTTTTACATGAATAAAGCCCAAATCTGTTGAATACATATATTAAAATATTAACGTTGCTGCCTTGATCAAAGCCGATTTCTTTTAATAGAGGCTAAAGAGCCAGCAAAATTATTTAAGTTATGATTGCGTAGTGACAAATAAACAAGCAAGAGTACAGACCCCCGCTCAAACAATTGTTTCCTTTTTAATTTCAGTGAGAGTACAATATCAATCGTGCGTACAACCCGTCTAGTGCGTATCGGTGCAACACTCTAAAAGGCAAAAAGTACGTCTGCCGTACGTGACCCTGCCAAGACTGCTGGTAGGTCTGTAACGCTATATCTCTCTTTATATCTCATGATCGGCTTAGTCAAACTTTGAAACTTTCTGACTTTTACTGAAACTTATTCAGAAGTTAAGAGGTAAAAAGTTTTCAAACATTTAGTAATGACCAAGTCTTATGTACCATCACCCCATCCCCCATCCCTTGAGGAGACATTAAGAAACGACACAAAACGTCTGCGGACAAATCCACTCAGTAAAACACGTTTTTTATATAAAATGTTTATATTAAATGATAACAACATAGTATTCAGTACAAAAAGATATTGTACAGGCAATTGACATAAACTTATTTCAAGTTTGATAATTAACGATATTCCAACAACATTGACATATCCAGAATATTTATTGGGCTAGGGGAATAGGGGGACATAACCCTACATGATTACATCATTGTACTAATCATACCGATTGAAAGACGAGTCGCGTCCCTAGTAGGATTTAAAAGTCTCTAAACGCAAATAAACGCATACGGTAAGTTTATGAATGCAAAAATATCTCTTTAGGAGCTTATCAGTACTTAAAAAGAAGTTGGCTTGAGTCTGAGGAGGGCATTGCCCAGTGGCCCCCACCCTTTGGTATGCCACAGTCAACCATTGATTGTTAAGCACTATTAAGAAACTTTGTCAACTTTTCATTGTGTGTGATGTAATCACCACCAATTCCAAAAATGAGCCAGCTTTTTAATAGCTAATGGATGGTTAGAAATCCTAGCTGTTTTAAGATTTAAGAAACAAATATTCACAGAGGAGATATTTTTTATTGATATAGATGCGGTCATACTAGGCGCCTCCCCAGTTTTGGGTATCTTAACAGTACCCAGTCTACATTGGGTTGAATTGTATAGACTGGCTGAATAATCGAGGTGATTTTCATTGTCAGTTTCAATAATGCTTGATGAAGTTTATGCTATCATTTATTCATGATACCACACTGTTTTTTCTATGCCATGAAGACATGAGTTTGTGAATTGTTTTTGTATGTGTCTGTATTTGTGGACACAGAGTGGAATGAAATCCGCCTCTTAGATTAAACACTCTGCTGGTGTTGCCTCATATACCACCGAGTACACTGTTAAAAATTGCTTTGGGCAACGGATTCCAATTGCTACAACTGTTTACCATACAGTGATCATAACAATTATCTGGAATTAAAAACTTTTAAAATTTGAGATTGTAAGAGGTTTTTGCAGCTATACGAGTGGCACATTTTCAGCCGCTGATGTTATTATAAAGTGCAGAACTTTTACAAACAAACCTTTTACAGTAATACAGCTTTAAAAGTGACTGGGTCTACTCTAGTAGAATCCAAAACCTACACAATAACCACAACAAGTGTGACCTAGGACAGCAGGGCCTTCAGCTGCTGTATGCCATGTCTCCTAGTAAGAAGACTAATTTGAGGTGTGCATGGCTCTGAGTTCTATGTCCCTTGCTATTTTTGTGACTCTGCACATTGGAAGTCAATGGTTGCGTATCCAGGACCGTCGAGAGTGGATGTGGGCGGGGTTGAAGGTCCAGAGCACGCAAAAATTTTATTCTGTGGCACTGTAGTTATGAAAAACAGCCTTAGGCTTTTCGTCCAGAAAGCTACAGGTTCCCGGTTCAATTAACTCTGGAGACAGCCCAAAACCCTTTCATGGAAATGTAGCCTAGGACAACCTGTTTGGTGTCTTTCGTGTTCCCGCATTATATGTGCCGTAGGGCTGTTTCTGCAGAAAAGGAAGGGGTAAAATACTTCTGGACTAGGTGTTTGCAAAGCGTTTTCCGAAAAAGTTTAACAGGTTCAGTACAGAGATCTTTTAACCAATATACTGTGATACATTGACGTATGTAGAAGCCATTTGGTTGGTTATTTGCGTGCCTCGAAGATTGTAGTTAATTAAAAATCGTTTATAGCGTCTTTCCTTTCTTCCCTCTCTTCTGAAAAGGGGAGGGTGCGAAGATGCAACCCTCGACAAACTCTTGCCTACCATTTCTCGCTTTTTCGATGGCAAAAAGTAAATAAATAAGTAAATAAATAAATGAATAAATAATTACATAAATAAATTCATAAATAAATAAATACATGCATGCATACATACATACATACATACATACATACATACATACATACATACATACATACATACATACATAAAAGATGAGAAGATGAGATATGAAAATTTTCTATATC
>JAAAKL020009967.1:0-14712 GCA_010016065.2 Carybdea cf. marsupialis auct. non (Linnaeus, 1758)
TCCCTGCTGACGTGTCACAGCCGCCGGTTGCGGGAAGGCGGGGGGGGGGGGCGGGGGGGGGGGGGGGGGGGGGCGGGGGGGGGGGGGGGGGGGTGCTGACGTACCTTACAGGCGACATTTATACGAGGGTTGCGGAGGGAACCTCTGATTTAGCGGAAAAGGTAATTTTATTCTTTCTGAAACATTATACCACTGGGCAGTGATAACAAAGATCCGTTAAACATGTTTATAACTTCAATAGAAAACATCTCCACTCTTGTAAAATAAATTTTTAACAAGATTGTACAGTACTGATCATCTGTATTCGCAGGGAAAATTGTCGAAATGTTGTTGGTCAAACAAGTCACACCCAAATACAATTTTATGATCATTATTCAACTTCTTTTTGCGCTGCTTAATTGACTCCCTTGTGTACAGGGCATATAAATCACGGTGTCATGAATTCCAGATTTTCAAATTTTTACGAGTAGATATATTTGTAAACAATGGACCACTTACGAGGAAGTGGTAATAACACAGGTGAAAAAGCGAACATGCAATCAAATAAATAAAATCAGAATAGGGATGAAAGACATGGAAAAGAAGACAGAAGAACGAAGACAGAAATGGCTAAAGTCTGTTTATTTTGGGCAACTAGTTTAGAGTGCACACCACTAATACGATAAACACACTAAAACATTTCGAAATCAAATGCATACGATGACACAAAGTGCAAAACTACAAGAAGGAAGACCGTATTTCTTTGCAGATTTCTGTGAATCACTCTGACACTCCTTGTGCAAGAACACAAGATACGGTGACGGCGAACACTTGCCTTCACATTGGATATACGGCAAGAGTCTACAAGATACAGCAATACATACGGGCAACGTCCTATCACCTCGACACTAGCTCAAAAATATATACATATACTCAAATACCAAATAACCAAGTACGCCCAACATACGCTGAGGATAGGCGTACGTGCACTAACAACGAAAGTACTTTCCATCCACACACCGCAAGCTCTGAACAAGGCACTGTACTTGCATGAGGCTGCTGCCACCTGGGTACACAAGGAAAAGGTTACAACAACGTTCATTTAGTCATTCCGAACCAGTTGCTCTATGACTTCCATCAAAATGAACCCGCGCTTCAACTATAATGAATGATGAGCAAAGTTCCCTGACTGGCAAAAATATTTACCCGAATTGGAACAAAATGGTGTTCAGGACGAGGTTTACCAATACATACCAAAAATTGGGTAATTCCAATCCCAGTGTGCATGCCATTCCTTGGCGTACATAGCGTGCGCTTCTGAAAACTCATACTTAAGGCAGATACTTTGCGATGTGATAGAAGCAACAAACTCCAAATTGCCTACAAAAGAACACTGATCTGCGCCAGCTCTAAAGAAACAAACTACAACTCTTTCACATAAACATATAGTTAACACTCTAAGGGGCATACAGTTACCTCTACGAAATGACTGCAGTTACTGACCAAAACAAAATAGTACAGAATTTTAACGAATGAAGTAACAAAGTGAAATCCACTATACGATATATATTGTGAAGTTACCAATATATTGGTATGAAAAGAAACAACGATAACGGGTAACTCAGATAAACCTATCTACTACAAGAGTCTGAAGGCAATACAACACGGCCTGAGGCGATCGGAAGGAAGTCCTGAGGTAATGAAAAATGACAATTTCACCCAAAAAGCGTAACCAAAGGGGGCAGGTGGTTCAGATCCCAACTTCTTTGCAGTTCAGCTTTTAAGTGAAAACATATCTAATAGACATTAAGCGCAAGTTTACCAAACCACTTAATCACATACATACTACTAGTATGCAAGTATACCAGCAAGTAAATCTGCTCACGATCCGCGTTATCTAACGCAAAAGTTTAATCCTTTCAACTGGGGGAGGGGGAGGGGGAGGGGGAGGCAGGCAGGTCTTTTACTGAGACCAGAACATTACCTTGCTAGGAAAACACTAGAAAGAACGATTAGTGGTCCCAAGATTCTACATAAAACATAGCATAACAACATATGAAAATCTAATCAACTATCGGCAAGACGTGCGGTGCAACGAGTGACGGCGGTTACACCTACCGACTGGACCAGGGTCATGTTACGTAATGCTTCACGCAAAAATTCGTTAGCGCTCCATATCTGTAAATCACAATTGGTAAATCATAATAGGTAAAGTGCAGTTTTCCATCACAACGTGTATGACAAAGCGTGGAAGATTCACGTGAAGCCGATTCTCGTCACCACACACAGATCATCAAGACTCATGAAAACGCCCCATGGTAATTCACAATGGCTAAAAAAGATATTCTTAAAGTACACATTCTTGCTCCCTAATTATTTAAATTACTACCAGAACATGTGGCCTCATATACCACGTCAATTATTATTGGGAATTCCAAATTACAGTACAAAATAAGCATTCCCCTCTAGAAAAAAGCGCCTCACAATTTTGTTAAGGAACCAATTAATCCACATTGCATTCATTCATCGAGTCCTTGCCATAGTACCAAAATGCCCGTCAAACACTACATGTACGGCACGAAAACGCTCCTGCACAGGCCTCCCTTATATAACACGAAAATTCAATCCAACTTCACTGTTCATGTCAAATACAGTAAACCGGTAAGGGGGAAAAGTCCGTAAGTGCAACTCAACTCAAAAATCAAACAAAGCAGTGCTCTCATGCCCCTAAATGGTCCAACAAAATTTTGCTAACTATAAATGTGTGGGACTAAAATAACATCGGAATTTTTCTTGCACTAGGAAGCCATTATAGGCAACTGTAAAAAAACCCCACTAAATCCCATACATAAACCTTCAAAAGGTTGCCGTTTAGTGGTAGCTACAAAAAGAGAAACGCCTACTTAGGACCTTCCGCCAACTTTCCAAGTTTTAGTAACCAAAACTATTCTCCAAGGGAACATATAAACGTTTCACTTAGGAGACTCCTAATTAGTGTACTGGTTACCACTGTAAAAGGGAGAAAAATCAACTTTACTTGCGAATAGGTCTTTTTGCCCTTTCCTTCTGATATAAACATTACTGATGTAGCAGCTATTATGTTTTTGAGACATAATGATGCTGGAGGTAGGCGACTGTCAGCATCTTTCATGTGATGTTGGCAAGAGAGTTCGAACCCGAGACCCTTCAAAACGATAGGGCACGAGCGAGAGAATTATTACTTTTTATAGTGAAAGTATGTGTAGAAATCAAATTTGTTCTGAAATTAAGATCATTCGAAAATTTGAGAAATAGACATACTCATCAATCAATAATTTACAAAAGAATAAATATAACGTGTACTTAGTAAGTGCTTAGACTCGGGCTCGTCGTGTTCGAAGGCCTTGGTATAGCAAAGTTTGCAAACTCCCCAGAAATCGCTAGTTGGAACCCTTTAATAGTAAACCAAGGCACCGATAGTTTTCTCCCATATCATACGTTTGGAGGTACTTAAAGGCGAAAATGCACAAGACGCATTCTCAAGACACCACTTATCAAACCTACTATGATATCATTATTGTCGTAACGGTTGTCAAAATTGTATCCAAATCTAAGAAACATTAATTATCCCACAACAAGATCAATAACCGCTCAGGTATGAAATGGCAATTATTGCAATTTCACAAATTCCACAAATATATAATAATGTCCCGAACCATCTGAATTATTCATGAGCAGGACATTCCATGCAGCAAAAAGTGAAGCTTTGAATAGTAGCTATTGGCTTCGTGGTGGTCTTCTCCTCGGCAAATGATCATCTAGCACACCATTTGTTCCATTTCTAAAGGTAAGTCACGTCACAAAAAGCATATGATCAACATAAAGAGTTTTTTCCACGATGACACCGAGTGGCTCCTTAGCTTCCCATGGTAAGAATAGAAAATTGGACGCACTTTATAATACGTTGATGCGTACAAAACCGACGACCTAATACACCGTATAATTCCAATTCACCAACTACAAAATGACCCTCTGTAAACTGAGGTGTATGTCTACATCCGCCTCCCCCGTAGAAGTCTACCATGTCTCATCCCATGTAACTGCAAGTCACAGTGACATTACCAATGACACACAACGTTCCCTTGGCAAAATCCACACGGAAAATGCTTCTGTCAATCCAAATCAACTGGTGGTGATGCACATTTTCATTTGGGGTTTGTTCATATTTAACTGCCCTTTAGGTGAGGTACCTGCCCGTTTACTACCAATGTTAAAAATATTTACAAAACCTAGTCATCCCTATGCAAAATACACTTGGCAAAAACCTTTATATAATCTTTCATGTAATGTCGGCTATTTTTTTAGCATTGGCATAAAGCGAGGCTTTGGACCCGTTCTTCTTTGATGTAAAGTGGATGCATTGACCGGAGCAAGGGGTTTGGTTTCCGGAGATCTTTGTAAGGCACTGAAGGTTGCCTTTATTGTTTGCTGCAAAATAACGAAAATTGGACAAGGTTGATCAGGAAGGACAAAAACTCTGAAATTAATTTCATCTATTTAAGGTAACAAATGGACGGGGACGACAGGCACAGCAGAACAAAGTGTGACTAACTAACGCTCCTCTTTCAAAATGCCTTAACACTCGGGATTTTTCTTCGAGTCTCTAGTCTTCATGACCAATCTCTTTCAAAACGACACTAATGTACAAAAAATCACTAACAGAATCCTTCAATTTTTGGATGAAATGGTCCACAGGAAATGAGTAAGAAGAAATGTGCTACTCTATCTTTCAAAAAGGTTGGGAAATGTAGGAGATAAGCGGTCTGATACAACATCTCACTCTGATTTGAGAAAATCTGAACCCTCCCCTTCCGTCTGGGGAAGAATAATCTTATTTACGTTACACAAAAATAGACAAATCAAATCTTGTAGGCTAGATTGTTACCTTTACAGTTACAGAAGATCAGCTATTACAGAATCCATTGACAAAAATTAACAACGACAACGCATCAATCTTGTTTCCATTTTAAAGATATGGATCATTAGACGTGAAACATAATCTTGTCACGGTGAACGGTTCAACTGATTGCCTAGCAGACCAGTCACCTCCAGAAGTTAAAACACCGATATTCTCGCTGTCTTGACAATTTTTTAAACAATAACCTGGCAGAATAATAAAATCGGCACAAAACAACACGGCCTGAAGTTGAGTATAATTCTTGCAGCACAGTGGCTAAAAAAGAATGGTTATGAAAGCAATGCCTTTGGGAACTGGGGTATCGTCCAGTATTGACCTGATGGTACGTCCTTATATACCTACTGAATGAAGGCATTTTAAGACGTATAGTTACGTCACGATTACATATATTACGTATTACCGCTAACCTTTATACGAGCAGCAGTATCCATTAATTGTATCTTCTTGTCAGGGAGTGTATGGCGATTCTTGATCCACGGGTGACCTAGGACCTGAAAAGTGACAAAGGATGGAAAAACTAAGAATTAGATATTGGAATGAAAGGAACTAAAAAATTGATAGAAAGGTCCGTGTTCCACATCTCTTAAGAATCTCCAACTAACGTCTCAACTCAAATCCATCATATGAATCGCGGATCTGTATCCATAACCTTGTACCAGTTAACATTAAGTCTAAATTATGTTGTGTTCTGCTCTTCATAACAAATAACTCTTCGCCAGAAAGCGCCTAAACTGTACATCCAAAAGTTCAGGCACACTGAAATCTTATTGTCATCAATAGGAAATATAATGAAACAAAAGGGGCAATGGAGAACGAACGAAAACAGACAAACAGCGTCAAGAAAAGTGGCGTCCCCTCAAGAAGATTGACATTAGCCCGAGTTGCTGCTTGCAGAAGTAAAGCGTTACGGAAACTTAAAATGCCTAACGATAACATTCATGTAACACAATATTATAAAGGTTCAGAGTTTCTACACATTTAAACAAGTTAGTTGTTATGTCTGCAAATGATGTAGTTCCATTTATGTGTCCACGTGTTCCATTTAAATGTCCTATTTATTTCACTTGTTAATTTCATAACAGTTTCTTTAGTAGCAATGGTAAACCTTTAACAATAAATGCTAGTGTTGTACACGAGCCATTGTGTTATTACTCCTATACCTACACTTAAATTGACATCAACACCTCATTTTTACACTTCGTAAAATTTCAAAAAGAAATAAAACGATACACCATCCGATGAATACTTCTAGCGAACACAGTCTTCCTATGTATCCTTTGGTATTTAGTTCACGAGGGCGCGAGTTAGTTGTCTGCCGTGAAAGGCCTCGCTCTGCATGCCTAGAACTGAACGCAGTACCCAACAACAGCTATCTGAGAACGAATGGAATCTTACACTTTGGAGAAATTCAGAGCATAGCTCCTCTGCCTTGATCTTAAGGTTTGCTGATGTTCAGTATGTAAACACTATTAACATCCTCATCTGCTTGGAGTGCAATGAAGCGAATCTTCAGTATTTACAGATGGGATCGCAATTGCAATACCAATAATCTATCAAAGGATCATAAAGTTTTAAAACACTGTCAGGTGCCTGGCTGAGACGATATTCCTTTTCGACCAAAAGACTAGTACATTCCCGGATCTTTTGCAAGTTCTCTCTTCTTCCAGCGCATTTAAATACGCATGTACATCAAAATGGCCTCAAGTACTGATCTTACCTGGGAAGCTGTAAGGCGCTGGTTTGGGTCAATGTGGAGCATACGCTTTACAAGATCCTGTTATGCAAAGAAGAAATAAGGGAACATAAGGAAACAACAACAAAATGGAGACGAAGTAATGGCGTACTATGAACCTCATATTGAAGTCCACACCAATGTTTACTATCTTCCATTGGGATACACGTGGATTGATTAAGTGACGGACTAGGATCAACACGCATCCACTTAACAGTATTGTGATCGGAAAGTTTATTTTGGAATTAAGTAAAGATCTTGCAATGTCTATATAGTTAAAGGAGAAATTCTCTTGCCATCAATGTCAAACACGTGGAATTGAGAGGAACAAGGGAAACAAACGCATGTCTTTTAGCCAGCGGTGCTGGTCGATAAAGTTGGGATGAACGAAGTTGGGATGCCACGTTCATAAAAGACCAGTTGATGGAGTAACAAAATGAAACACAAAGCTGGTGTACCTGGATCCAAAGATGTCCTGGAGTTATACCTATATCTTATGACAATCCACTAAATAACTAAGTGTAAGAGATGTGCGAAAGAAGAATAGCAGAAAATGATAGTAACGAGCAGGTGTTTTGTGGCCTTCAAACGGTAGGTTCTCTTTGTTAACTCGGGAAATTTTTCAACAGACATTTAACGCATATGGAGGCAGACAGTTGATAATGGTGACCTGACTACGACTGGCATGGAAGAGACTTAATGGGTGCAAGAGGGTACTGTCTAGACAAGCAAGATTGACTATGAAAATGGAAGGCAACATCTATCGAGTATGTGTGAGGCTGCAGTGTTTTAGTGTGGTGACACACGGCTTTTGAAAGTCAAAGGAAGACCTTTTGAATTAGTATGGGTCAAGAATGTTAAGTATGATTACGGGAAGCAATTAAGTGACAGAAACGACCTGGTGGCTTCGGTCGGATTAGCCAATACAAATGATGACGACGTGAGTAAAAGCTGTTTTGGGATGGTAAGGACATGTAGGGATGGAGAGATAAACGATGCCTTAAGTTTGAAACAAAAGTGAGAGAGGAAAGCCACAAATTGTCAGGTAAGCCAGCGATAGATGGAAAAAGACCGATTAGAAAATTAAAATTTGAAGAAATGTATCTGCGAAGTTGGTAAGCATTACAACATATGTCGTATAGTGAAACCGTTTTAATACTGATGGTGAGATGGGCTGACGATGACGTAATACCTCTGTTCCCTCCCTAGATCTGTTTGACAGTGTCCTCTCCTAATTCCCGGTTTCGCCACCCAGTCTTAGATCAAACCATCTCTCCTTGCTTACTACATAGTAAAATATTCGTTATTAATCTGTGGCCATCGACATCCAGCTCTGTGTGATTTTGTAGACCAGTGTCTCTGTGCCATGTGACAAGGCCATGGAAGGACTGCCATCCGGCCCATCAAATTGTCCTACGCCAATTATAAGGTTGCAAAGTCATAGATTTGAGGCCTGGATTTGAAATTCGCGGCTTTAACCCTAACACTCGACAAGGTTATTTTACTTCCCTAGCATCAATCAAAACTTAACATTTTGAATCCTCTCTTTTCGATCATATATTAAATTGCATCTTACGAAAAATTTGGTGATACCCAACTGATATTTGGTACAGAGAGACGGAAAGCGCCTCCTCCATGACGGTCTGCATGTTTGCTACCATTCAAGCGTATTAATTTTAAGAACCATCATGGTTAACATATAGCCCGTTGATAACAACCAATCCATCAGATTACCTTCGCTAAATCCGTAACCTGCCCCCAACAGCCATCTGTAAATGAAATTTTCCCTTCGCCAATCCTTGACAAAATCATTGTGGGTGTGTCTTCTGGTCCACTTGCAAATGGAGTTTGTCTACAAAAGAGTGAGGATGATCGACATTAAAAAAGGATAATAACTAGTGCACACCACTGTGCCCTGGTATAATGGACGTGCAACTGGAAACGCAATCGAACATAACATAATTGAATACATGAAAGTTTGCGACATGTTAAACAATGACTACAAGGAAAATGGTCAACAAAGTGAAACCAGCTTCAAGCCAAGTACAACTGTTCAAATAGTAAAGGATAAACGGAGGCCTATGAATCCAAAAACTTTGCAGGTCACTGTTGTGAAACAGTAAACTAGACAAAGAATAATCATGTCGAAGTTGTTAAGACGTTCGGTTCACATCCAACTCTGGTTGCTCAACTGATTCTGTTTTGAAAGTTCAATAACTTGTCAATCGGCAATAAACCAATTAATTCATAACAAAAATAATAAAACTACAGAAATAAGTTAATAAATATAATTTAAAAAAAACAAACTAAAAACACAATGCACTCAAAATTCACGAAAACCGACTTGCTGACAAGTAGTTAGTAAATTGCGACTTAATTGCAAACTATTGTCAGAGCTCAACTCTCCAAATCTGATCTATAAAAATAATACTAGGTTGCTGAAAATATGTTTTTTACCCTGATAACATGATATAGAGGAGTACTCCTAAACTCCAGATGTCGCAAGCAGCGTCGTAACCCTGCTTCTTCAGGACCTGAAACGAAAGAGAGCGCCGTGAATGGGAGCTTTAAACGAACAGAATCATCAAAACTTTTAAAAAGAAAGGATTCAAAGTAATATCTTAGTCAAAAGACCTCAAAATCTTATCTAAGGCACTAAAACTGTACCCCTTTTCTTCTAACACTAATGGACACCTTCCCTTTCCATTCCACTATACATCAAATGACTGCTAGTATCTGAACTGAAGGGAAACAAGGAAAGCCCCCTCATGAGTACATAACAATGCCTAATACAGTCATTTGGCCCTAACTGGCATCAAAATCTTTGTGCATCAGAAGTAAATAAACACAATGTTTGTTTCGAATGTGGCCCCTTCCATCCATCTCCACCCTAACGGCATTCTATAAGCTAGTGAAAGATAACATCAACAAAACCATTTTGTAGAAATTTTGTTCAAGTAATGTCATACTTCACACATCAACGTCTATCACATGCGTCGCGACATCAGAAACAACAGCACTTGGACACAATCTTCAGTTTGATGAGCGACATGTCTTCTTTCACACACGACACTTGCCATCAAACATGTGTAACCATCACTCTGCAAGCTTAGTAATTAATTGTACCCTAGTTCAATAATCAATATGAAGGACTCGTACCCATACCTCGGGAGCAACGTAGTTCGCTGTATAACATGGTGTCATTAGTAGCCCATTCTCGGCTCGCATTTGCTTCGCGAATCCGAAATCCGCAATTCGCAAAATCTCTGGCCCACCTCCTTCAGATGCATATAAGATATTACTTGGTTTCAGATCACGATGAACAACCTACAAGGAAAATCCCAAAGCCATGTTGGAAAATAATTAAAGACATAAAATGTCAGCTATCAGAAAGTCAATGAAACAAAGCCTCCGTAAGCAAAAGTAAACAGACAAATAGTACCTCGGTGACAACGATGAGTCAACCAATTTTACAAATTATACACCAATAAGCCTTTGAAGTGCGATGAGGTTAACATAAGTACTCCACCCTACCCCTCGATAGAATAAATGCACACTTAACTGAAATTATTCGTACTGCAACGGATTACTGCTTAGGTTGTTGCCACATTGAAAACTAACCACTACTTCAGTATAATAAATGCTATTTCTATTTTTCGGGTGTCATGCCGTCTTGTAGCTCCTTCACAATAGTTTACAAATGGGTATAAATATGCTACATAGCCTTGGCAATTAAATAGCAGTTAATTCTACCTGGTGACGAAACGGTTTTAGTCGACTCTCATTGCCTAGTAGTTGCCTACCACTTTCTACATTACACACTCGACGAGATCTCTCACTACAAGCCAGTATGCAAGGAATGCATTGTGTCTTAAGATGACTATGAAAGTCCAAGTGTGAGATTTTCTACTATTCCTTCCATCCACTTCAAGTACTCCTATACACATTACATTAATGTAGAGTCGATTGCAATCATATAGTTGCGGCAACCATCATTCCCTTTAAACAAAGACAAACACGCTGTTAATACTTAAGTATCTATAATTAAGTTTACTTTTACTACTTAAAGTTTTCCAATTTTTCTTAGCTCCAAAAATGTGCGTAGTAGTGAACGCGTCAATATCTTAGTAAGTGCTTCTTATTGCAAGGTAAATTTACCTCACAGGGATCACGTTATAGCCCTGTATGCTCACTAGCTAAACTAGCTAATTGAATAACCTTACACTTCAATCACTTGTGGTTGTTAAAAGACATATACTCATACGTGAGTACATTTTGACTTCTGCTCTATATCAGTGACTCGGAAACATGGGAATGATCTGAAAAAATATTTGAAAATTAGAAGCTTCTTCGTTCTAAGGAAAATGTCAACCAAAGAACACAAAGAAAAGGTTTCCTCGTGCGAACAGTCATTCTTCATCTGTAAACCGTTATGTAAAATTTTAGTTTATGATAAGAGCACGTCAATATATAAAATATAATAATTTTAATAAATAACAATAATGTGTCTTTCAGTAGTTGTATCGAAAATTCCCTTGGACTTACCCCTTGAAGATGCAAATAGTCAACTGTCTTCGTAACTACCTCCATCACCGCAGCACTCTCTCTTTCTGATAAATATTTCTGTTGTAAAATCCTATCCAACAACTCACCACCTTTCATTAGTTCCATGACCAAATGAATTTGTCGGCCATCATCGAACACCTTTCATGAGAAAGGAGAGACAGCTGTACAAAGCAACATATTACTCTACTTGAGATAAGATATTACCCAGTGCAAACTACAATGATAAATGGATTGTTGGCAGTCCTCTTACATATCAACGAGTGGCATGAATTCTTTTAAAAGTAAGTGGACAACGGTGCATCAGATTCTCGTGAAACACATATATGCAGTTAACATAACGGTCTAATTCGCAGAACACGCGCACTCGTACTTCCAGGTACTGACAACCTGACCCGTAGCTGAGGGGGGAATAGGAGGGGTTTAGACCCTCCTGGAAGACTTCCTAATGTCATACAGCCCCTCCCTGGGAAAGCAATAAAAAAAATTTTATTTTAAAAAACATTTGTAAAGTTTAGGAGTTGCGAACACATGTGTAGAAATGTTCTTTGCATTTATTCGGGAGCCATCTTTGAATGCACGTTTGGCTTTGTGGTTTGTTGACGGAGCGGTGTAGGTGGGATTTCTTTCAGTCATTTAGGCTTAGCCCCTACAAATGATTTCTGTTCCAAAATTAGCGCCCCTACTCAAACGAGGTCAGCTACGGGGTTGCTGACAACCCATTTCATGTGAATGGTTACATTTTTCCGTCTTGTAGCGCAAATGACACAAGCACTTCTCCTTTTTGTTGATAGTGGTACCCAATTTGGTCTCTTTATTTTTAGCATGTTAAAACTTGAATGAATACCAAAACGTAAAAGTAATGATCAAGTATTGTTCTAACAAGACAGTGTCACCTTTCTCGGAAAATGAATCTACAATGCCGGACCAGACAAGCACCAACTACAAATTTTGCATTAGCAGTTAATGGACCTGACGTGAACTTCTGTGTTACCAAAGAGGAAGCGAGAAGGGTGTTTTTGGCTTACAGTTTGGAAATGTTTCTTTCCTTTCTGTGCAAAAAGAGTGAAAACGAAATTAAATACATCTTGAAGCAGAAATATCTTCAACTAATCCCACATGTGCTCGTCTTGATTAAATGCCCTTTAGGAAAAATTTATAGCCCTTTCCTTAAGGTGAATTTACATAAAATAACTTATTTCGAGATTTTAGAGCTCGTGTTAACACCTGCTCAAAATAAAATCGAAAGAACTCGAAGACGAATTGTTTCAAAGGGGTGCATCTCAAGACAGTGTTCTTAACCGACGTTGCGACTCTTTCCGACGAGCTACCTTAGTTGACGGAAACTATCACTATGTACTAAGCCAAAAAAGTAGAGAAAAACTATACCACACAGCCTCTTTTCTACACAGCTATTCTTGGCTTTACAATTTATCGTATGCATGAACATGTCCTTGTAATAAATCACTCTTCTATGAACATATTGAAAAGATTCTGTCTTTTTAAGTCTATAATTGAAATTTATCCAAGCTTCTTAACAGTGTAACTGATCATAATTTTAGCAACATATACTTGGCTCGCAGGCCACCAGAGGCATCGCTTGTGAATTAATACCTTACAGCGGACTCAGTTGCAGTAGAAATAACTTATTATTTTCCTCAGAATGAGGAATTAGTTTACCTGTGACAGCGCCTAAAGGATTTCAAGTAAGACCAAACACGATGGGCAAAACATACTGTAATATTCGTTGACGGTGGCAACCGAAGCTATTTTTGAATTGCAGTATACAGCTGCACACCGTAAGGAGCTTTTCGCTTGATGATCAGATTAAACGAAGGAGTAGCCTGCAAATGTTTTACGAAAAATGGGACATTTGAACACGGTTGAAAGCACCGATGTTATTGTCGAGCAGGATCAGACGCCGACCACCAAGAAACAAAAGCGAATCAAGGATTATGAGCACGCCTAAGAACTGAATTCAAGTCCAAAAAATGGAATATAATGAGAAAATTAAATCATATGATTTAGTAGAAAAAGTCCGCCTAATCACCTCAGTAAAGAACTCTTCGAAACTAAATAAAACTTTGGAGATGTCTTATGCAGTGATTAAAGGTATTCAGTTTCTATATTGGACGAGAGATACTCAAATACTTAGAGGGCTCATCCTGATGATAGCCCTATTTGTTTTACACCCCCGCCCCCTACTGCCTCTCGGCTCTAGTTTAGGAAACTGGAAAGCAAACAAACTGAATGGAACTTAAATCGTATCCTGCCACTAGGTCTGAATCAAAGAAGTAGGCTAGCACAAGAACACAATATAATATAGAAGATTTTACACCATACTTACATCTCTCAAAGTAATAATATTGGCATGTTGACCGTAACGAAGAAGTATCTAAAATGAGATAGTAAAATAAGGGCTATTACAAGTGAAAAGAATTTTCATCTAGCTTAGCTGGTAGAGCCGTGTGTGCGTGTGCGTGTGCGTGGGTCACGGATTCGAATCCCGTTGTTGACGCACTTTTATTTTTCTAGTAACTTTTCAAACTTACAAGTGAAAAGAAATAAAATAAAAACAGTTTGGTAAGAGTAATAATATCATCAAGAATGCCCTTACCAACGTACAAATATAGACTACCTCGAGCCTTCTCTCTAGGTACTCGTTCGGAAGGAGGAAGGGACAGGGAGGCTAGAGAAGTAGAAAATGAGCACAAAGAAAAACAGGAACAAAATAGTACAGGAGAAAGTACAAGAAAAGAAGATGGCTAAAATTAACACGATAACAGTAATAACATTAAGGCGATGACAGAAATATGGGAACAAAAATATTAAATTTTCTAAGCTACCATTTGCGTTTGTCTTATTCCCACGCCCTGTCACAGGTTGTGCTATAAGATGCTATCACGCCTACTACAATAGTCAAGTTTGTTTGGAAAACCAATATTATCCAGTTTTATTGGTATATCTTTTTGCCCTGCCAACTGTTTTCTTCTCCAATAATCACTCATTAGCTATACACCAACAACCCACAAGTGGTAGACCAAGAAATTTGGGTCGGAATGTCCTCATCATTGTTGATCACTTTGTCGTGGGTTAAGCACGGAACGTAAATATTAGACCGTGGGTAATGCACGGATGCAGGGGACTACTAACGTTTTCCGATAGAGAATAGCCGTCCATTTTCAGGAAATAATAAATTTGTAGATTTATGGACGAATAGCAGTAACACCACACTAAAACGTACCAAAATGGATTAAGTGGGCAACACAACAATGTAACGGGCAACACAAATCCAAAACCCTAAAAATAATAAAGTGGGCAACACAACACTGTAACGGGCAACACAGATCCAAAACCCTAAAAATAATAAAGTGGGCAACACAACACTGTAACGAGCAACACAGATCCAAAACCCTAAAAATAATAAAGTGGGCAACACAACACTGTAACGGGCAACACAGATCCAAAACCCTAAAAATAA
>JAAAKL020009968.1:0-14711 GCA_010016065.2 Carybdea cf. marsupialis auct. non (Linnaeus, 1758)
AAGGATTCAGATTTAAAAGCAAACACTGTATAAGCGGAAGCTTTGTGGTACTTTATTTTCTGCTTATGACAAGTATCCAATGACAATGAAGCAATCTAACAATCTAGCAATCTCATCAGTCGAATGCTTCATCAAAGGATTTTACCTCAGCCAAATACTTTACACATTTAATTATTCAAAGTTCGAATCAAAAGTAATCCTAAACTATCAGGCGTGCAAGGAATACGAGTCTCCAATGATTGTCGACATTTTTTCCTTGAATTTAGGTTAATGGAGCTCGCATTGTTTGACGGTTATAAAAATTGAAATGAAATCCACAATCTGTTTGATTCCAGGGTTCGTTTTAGAAGTTTATTTTATATAGATACAATATGATTGGTTCCACATCTTTTTGACCCTGAATTCAAGTATCGTGCGCTCAGTGGTCCTTCTAGTACGTCTTCGTTTCCTTTATAAAAGTTGACTATATAACTTGTAATCAAGTACTCTGGAACGTGCTCCTCGGAAATTGGGGCATTCATGAGCTGCATATTAAAGCACAAACATTTGTCACCACTCGTCTTCATCAAACCCGCCATCACTTCTCTTTCTGGGGCAAAGTTCTTAGGCAAACTACATACCTTTTCGACAGTATTGAGTTGACCATTTTTAAACAGAGCCCATAAGCCCTCTGAGATGCTGATATTTCTGCAGAAGTCACTGTCATCTCCGTACAGTTTTTGAAAACTGGCATGACATCTGGGTCTTTAAGTTTCCAGATGCCTACCTTTGAGTCGTATGGGAGCTGTTGCAATAGAGAGAACTTAAGTCTGAAGTTGCATACTGTACAAGTACACGATACTGAGTGAAGCATTCCATATAGCAATTTGAAAATTTGATGTGTGATTTCGCTGGATGAAGTTCTGACTGGCCCACTACCAGCCCTACATTTACCACCATCAACTGTTCCTATCTCCACTAACTATACTCTACATTCTACCATGGCTCAGTCGAGACAGAGCTTCAAGGCTGGATGCCCTTCCTGACGCCACCTTGTGGGTAAGCAGCTGATAAGAGGCTGCAGTTTTCTGTCGATGAGTCCTCTCTTAGGCTTTCCCAGGTCAAGGTGTGACTGGAAGACAACAGATGAACCGTTTACCTGTCAATATTAACCATCTTCTTGGTAGATTACCAGTCAAGCTAGTGGCAGCTACCTCTCCGAAGCGATCGGTGTTAGGGTCTAAGAGGCGCCGCTTTGTTCTTTCTCCTATCAGTAGAGACAGTTTTAGCTACGTGAAGACCAGGAGCAGGACATGAGACTAAATTTTACGTAAAAGTATGAGGTACTTTATGAGAATGTGACACTCTTAGGACATAGCTTTGAGCATCTTTGCACAAGATTGAGTTTGGTCCGTTTTGTAATTGTTTCAACAGTCGCTTGAAAGACTTTTTTCTCGGGTCATATTTAAGAGTTGGGGTACAATACGTGATACTCTCGATATCTAAACAATGCTGTAGTTTGCTCTCTGGTGTGCCTCAATCTATGAACCAGGATATTCATATATTTGTCATGTTCGATGGGACATATGTGAGAACAAACTAATGAAGCTTCAAATGGAGTAGATACTGATATTGTACACACAAATATCGAAGTTATCAAATCTTAACAAACGCCATGAAATTCACACTTTGTCTTCACGTAAAGAGTCCCTAATCTGTATTGTTGTAATATATATCCAAATAAATACCGGTAGCACTTCTGGTACGGCTTAAGTGTATTTTTGCCAACAAAACCTTGTGCACTACTCGTCTCTTTACTCAATCCCCCAAAAATTTGTTTAGTTTTAGACTTAATCATAATAGAATGGGTTTGGTATATCAAAAACAGTTACGATTATTCCAATTTTTAAAGAAAGGTATTGTGTGAGTAATAAACGTATTGTCTTGTCCAGATAAAGATAATTGTAGATTGTAAATCTAGTCTGTATCTGCAGTCCGTAAATATTTTCTTTACTCCAGAAGATGTCAGTTACTTGTATGGTAGACGATGTTCTTTTGTTTTATATTCATTTCATATCCGCAAATTGTATAGGGTTTTTAAAGAGGGTATTTTGTTGAAATAAATAAGAACACCCAAGTTAAAGTTCGTAGAAACATGACGAATTTTCTTGAATAAGTATAACATATATATTTTCCTAATATTATTAGTTTAGGGTATTTGTTGTTGTTGTCGTTGTTGCTGCTGCTCCTGCTGCTTTAGTCTGTCATCTTTTTCTTGTGAACTAGAAAAGTTGTATAATTTTGGCAAATAACATGCCAAGTATCTGCGAGTGTTTGAGTGTATTTAGTTGATATATGTGAATAAAATACATCGTGATTTTTAAAATTCGATGTTTTGTTTTGTTTCTTTTGCTTAGCAACAAAAATGTCACTTCTTTACTGAAACACTTTCTCCAAAGGACCATTTGACCATACATGTCGTAACAATACATTGTATCTTTGGAAAGTTCACTAAGCGCTTCACTAACCTCCCCTCTCTAAAAAATTTTATAGTATCGACAAATAATCTTCAGGTAACGTAAGTTAGGAGGTCAAGGAATGAAGAACAGTAGCCATTAAACAAGGAAACAATGTTGTTATGGATATCGTTTCAAATCTTGTGGATTTTTTATAATTCAAGCAGCATGTGTAGTCTCGTTTTAATTTAGCCTCACTTTGATACTTAAGTTAACAATGAGGCCTCACCATCCTTCAACTGGTTAAAAGGTGTAATAACATCATTCTCAGAATGCAATGGTAATAATTTGAGTACAACATGCTTTAAGTCTATACTTTTTTATGATAAATGTAAGATACAAAGACTTTATATGATTATTTGCTCCCTCGGTCAGAAGATGCTTAATGCTTTCCCAAACAAATATTCTTCAGTTAAAGGAAGGTCTGCCATTTTTCTTCTACTACACATCGGAAATTTGCACACTTCTCCCGTAGCATTGTGAAAATACATGTAGGCTTCAATAGAAATTTCATACTAATCAGCACATGGACAAAGGTATAAGCATTTTCCGTCTTCCATCGGATACTCTCATCTCCCAAATAGAGTGGGCTCCCCGCGTATTAAATTTGCAGAGTTTTGCCGACCTCCCCAAACTTATTCTGTGCTCCCCGTTTATTGAATTTGAGAATTCTTGCCAACCGCCCCCTTGATTCTAACGTCCCCTTCTACTAAATCTGTGGCACTATGACACTCAAAAAGTTCACAATTTCCTTGGACAATTTTCTCTAGCAAGGATTTGTGAAAAATACGACGCAATATCTCTCAAGTGACCTAACATTATTTTGCCGTCAACCATTATGTATGACGAGGCACGGAGGAGTCTGAAAAGGAGGATTACTGTGAAAACTGACTAACTTGCAGCAGAAAACTATTTGACTCTTGTTCCCCCCTTTTGAATGATACAAGTGCAGTTTTTGTACTCATTGTGACAGTCTATTTTATAATGGGTGTTTTTGTTTGCCAAACTCCCCGACTATTCCAAGCTCCCCTGTTATTAGTGCAGTTCTAATTTGCCATGCTCCCTGCTTATTCCGTACTCCCTGCTTATTAATTTTTACATGATATGCTAACCTCCCCTCTTCTTCCCACTTCCCCGTCTATTTGGGAGATGTGCGTAGGTAAGAAAATAACTTCATTCGCAATAGTGTGACTTGAAGCTAGAGAATTTTCAGCTTGCTCTGTCTGCACATTACATGTTAAAAGGCCTGATTACCTTGATTTGGGTGTCACTTAGGAACGTGGATTGCAAGCTACAAGAAACTACCTAGATTTAGGAAGCGATGCAAAAGAGAGGGAAGGAAGTGATAAAGGGACACATGGATATTCAGATTTTGAAATGCTTCTACATAAATTTGAGACTAAGATGAAATTATCGGAGGAAAACGTCCTCTTGTGATGAATACATTTGCCATTTTTTCTCTCTGACAATAGGAAGTACCTTCTTCTGAAAAATGGAGCATTGTCCTCTGAAAAAAGGGCTCTTTGACAACTTTTCAAAAGCCTAGGTAGCACTGGCGCTCGTCTCCCTGCTCTTACAACTGACCCTGGCTGTCGTTAATTTTCCATGCTTTTTTATTACTAGTATCACCAAAGAGCATTTCCACACTTCCTGAGTAAGATACATATACGCCTCATGTGGTCTGGAAGGCGTCAGGATTCAATTGATGTCGTTTGCGAAATGTATTTGTACAATAGAGACACCACGATGAATGTTCTTAACCTTCCTCTGAATGCAAAATATTAAGAGAAACGTTAAGCAATACAATCGTGGAGGATGAAATAAGCTAAACAAAAATATAGAGTGCTTCGAGTTGAGGTCAGGGGAACCGCAAACTGAGGAAGACGAAATGTAACATATTTCTAAAAGGTCACTTGACTTTGAAGTTGAAAAGTGACATTATCTTTAAAAGTGTACCTCTTTTACTTTGTGGCTCCAGCAAGAGGAGGAGACGAGTGAATTTCAATTTACAAGTTTAAAAGTTACTAAGATATTTCGCACGTAATGTTTTACTACAGAGATACAGAGCTGATATTTGGGTACTCGGCGCTACAGCATCTTACAGAGGACATATCAGCTTCCATTGGAATCGATTTGTCTACATAACATTACAACATAGATCAGCAAATGTGTGATAAACAAGAAAACGTGCACGTTGATCACTATGAAAAAATGAATCTTGAGAGACAAATCTTCACTCGATCATTAACCACTAAAACCCAGTAGATACTTAGTAAAGCTGGAAATCACGTTGTTTTTTCTGATAAATTGTAAATAGATGTTAAAACACTAGAAGTAAAAGTAAATAATTCGAAAATTGATGTGATCGAAAACCACAAAGCGAAGAATTTTCAAAAACACTCATGGGGAATTTCGCGTACGCAGAGAAAGGTCATTTTACAGTTATCAGTCTGTCTTAAACTGGTAGCGATTCTCATAATCTTGGTACGATAAGAGGTTTTGGTGCGGATTCTGTTTTCCTTGATGCTCTAAATGCCGATAAATCCAATTGAATTAAATTTATACAAACAGAGGTTTATTGCAAACAAAATTATCAGTGGTATTTCTTGTCTTGCAAATGGATTAGCAAAGGATTAGCAATGGATTAGCAAAGGATTACATAATGGACGCTGGAGCCTACTGACAACTAACATGCAAAATTAGACTTGGTGTGGTGTGCGATACGTACTAAAATAGGATTTGCCAGCGTTATATTGTAGAAGGGGAATAAAGTCTCTTCGAATGTCGTCCCTCAAAAGTAAGGAACAACCTTTTCATTCCTTAGTTGTGGCCATTGTATACCTGCAACAACTTTTAGACTGGAAATGGGAAGGGTTTAACTGTTCAGAAGAGATTGTTTGTAGCTTTGATAAAGATAAAAGAACTTAAGAATTAAGCTTTTTTGGAGAAATAAAGAAATTTTACTTACCATCTACAACAATTTGATTCATATTGTATTGGGTTATCACATTTATATGTTCCTTGCGTTTTATTTTAATGTTATTACTATCTTTTAGAGCCTTTGTATGGAATAGTACTAATAGATCGTGTCAAAACTAAAATCTACATAAGACAAGATCATCTCTGTTCTCCGTGTTTCTTTGCATACCTTATTAGTACAACTCTAAACTCTGAAAGTCTATAAACCATGTAGACCTACTCTGTTAAACTTCCGAAACTGTAAAACCCTAAAACTCTGAAACTCTGAGACTCTGACTCCCGGTCAAAAGTGATCATCTTAAGAAAAGTCATGGCCCTCACATCCGATACTCAACTCTTTCCCAGACTGGTTCCAGAACAGCCAGGTTTAGTTTCTCTAGCTCACACGAAAGAAAGCTAGGTGATGATAAATCAAGCAATGCGCAAAGAAATCATAGAAAAATGGCGAGTTGACTGCTCGTTACAACCGTAGGAGTAAAATATCTGTTACATAAGTTAATTTCAAGTCTCGTCTCATCATATTAAAACAACCCCAGTTTAGAAATATTTAGGCCATAAAATATAACCAAAGACGTGCGTAAAGAATGACAATTAGCCATGCCCCCGTTAGGAACGAATAAAAATATCAGATGTGCTGGTCTTAAAGAAACTCTGAGGAACACATTTATAAATTCTTTTGAAACGGACTCCAAATACCCCAATCATCACACTCTTGCTTTTTGTCCCCTCCCCCCTCTCACACACACCTCCAAGAGTTTCTCCGTATAGCTATGACTATGATATGTAATGATAATACAGATCATAATTGTGCTCTACCACAACCAAAAAAATTCAGAATCTGATCGACCGTGATCGGACAATGAGGCAAATGAATTATTTGACTATCTTCCAGCCAAACAAAAGTTTTGCAGTCAAAACGCTCCTCAAAAATTTAAAAGTTTTTAAATTTATCTCATTTAGCAAAAAATTTTGGCAACAGTAAATCCATCATCATCCTGGTGGAGAACATTCCATGCTTTTAAACAGCAGATAGATAGATAGATATTTGCCTTCTATGCACATGTTACTTGTTGACATATTATCAAACAGCCTTCGCGAACCCTATTTTGTTCATTTCACAAATTGGTAATTTTTACCAATTGTACAACTTTTGTTGCACGCAACATGTTGATGCGACATGTTGCTCCCAATATGCGTCATTGTGTAAACGAACCACATTGTACAACTTTTGTTGCACGCAACATGTTGATAGAACTGATTTTAAAATAGAAAAGGTTCTATTTCTCACATCACGTTGCGGCAAATCAGCCAAGGGACGATGTATTTATGAAGGTCATTCGAGGTGGAAGAAGGGAAGATAAGAAAGAATTTGCAATATTTCATAGACGTTTTAAGACGGAAATGGGCGAATTACTTCAGTGGTCCCACTTCTCTCTAACATATATTTTTTAAAAAGTTGTTGATTCAAATGAAAACGCAGTTGTGAAACCCAGTCGTACAAAAAGACAGGGTCCCCAGACATGTTGATACAACAAGTTGCACCGTGTATATGGGGCATAATCCAGCCACTGATGCAGTGCACTACATCCATCGACCACACCATAGGCACGTAACAGTTGTGCTTCACTTCTCTTAGTATTCAGCCATATCCAAACATTTTAATGCGCGTGAAATTACCACTCTTAGTTGTTTACAGCATTTTACTCTAGATTTCTAAATAATCATGAAGTCATGGCTATTGATTGTTCAAGAATTTCCCAGCATTCTTGCTCTTGTATCAGTTATACTGTTATTCAATTCTGGATTGGTAAGAATGAAGACATAATGCTGGTAGATTCCCTATCTATATCTTTTCGACCTTATTCTATATATATACTATACTATATTTTCCACGTATATGAATCTTTTCCTGTTTGTAAACCAATGGAAATTAATCCTTGCACTATGATAATACGGGAATCCAGAAAAATCAATCCTAGCTAATCAAAGCTATAATTCACTGCTATCATTGATTAGCGGAAACCACGTACATGTGGGGCCCATTTGATAGCCCTAAATTTAGGTAGATAAAAGGAGTAAAAACACGCGTAGTAGTTACGATGGATGGCTGTAGTTAGAGAGGAAATTTTTTATTTTTCTTATCGTAACATCTGCAAAATCTTACCAAACATCCGATTTCGAAAATTAACTGCAGAAAAAAGTTTAGAAGGAGTAATCCTTTAGCTAGGTCGTGTATAAAATGTACAGACAGTTCTGTAGTTTTGATCCCTGTCTTGGATGTTTATGAAAATCGTATTAGAACGCCAAAGCTACCCGACATTTGATGCGTGTCGTGATCGATCTTAGGAAAGCCAAGTTTGTCGTACAGAAAGGCGTATTCAAATATATGACATTTGAACAAAAGTGTTCTTGTCGACCCTGTTTGGATTTTTTCATCCATATGTGAAAAATTCTTATAAAAATTTTCGATGTATTTCAGATAGCGCAAATTTGCTCTATTCCTTCTTGGCACAAATGTTCCAGTTAAGATACTGTTCTCTTTTTCATGAGTAACGTAAAATGAAAGTAAAAACTAATGTTAACCTAACATGTGAAGTACAGTATACCTTTTTGCTGTGTGAAAATGCTTCCTTAAAAGAATTCATAGATTTGAAAAGTTGACTGGAAGTTGTGATAGGAATTCATAACGATACGTAGAAAAACCGCTAGATTCCGGTGTTTGTAGTTTGAGTCAGTTTAACGCATAAATTTTGTCTTTGGAATTAATAGATAATAATGTGTTCAGATTTTAGAGGCTTCTTTGGGCTTCTTGAGGCAGTTGTCGTGGGTTTCATGTTCAAACTTATGGTCCCCTTAGAACTCATACGTAAGAGTTCAGTTATTTGCAGTCTCTTTAGTTGCTATAGAAACCATGAGAGCTTATAAGTAGAGAGAAATCTATAGTCCCCACTGTCTGTTGCTAGAAAACGATCCCTCACATGCGATGACCAAACAGAAACCTTATCCATTTCGAGATGAATGAAAGTAATCTATATCCAATAATAGGAAAGAATCAATTTCTTGGCGTGTTTGAGTTGAAAACGAGCCTTTGCTTTAGGTAAGAAAACAGTATTTACCGACTATTGTAAAGTTAGATGATAAAAGAGAGGGAGTTTAAATCGAATGGTCCTTAACTGCATTTAGTCCCTGGTTTGCATAAATGAGTACGAGGGTAGACGGGGAACTTGCTTCATTACTTGAAGGTAGACCGAGCACGGGCAGAGCCATTAAGTCGTGAACGCCGGCGTATAAGAGTTAACTAAATTGAAAGTGTTTGCGCAAATTATAAAATGGATATTTTTGTTATCATTGAAAGCCACACTAATCAGAGAATGTACAACGTAACTTATTTTTATAACTTTCCCAATCTGTAATTTTACAAATATAGTATACGGAGATTTTACCCCTTTTTTCTGTGTTATAAAAGTTGTCTCAGGCGTTTTCGGCAAACAAAATATAGGAAATCATTTAACCTTTTAACAAAGACAACCAGTGTGTCATATAACTGATTTAAACTTCTTTCGGGGACGAATTTTAATTGCACCCCAAAGAAACAAATAAGGGCTTTTTGAAATTTCGAAATTTTTCCTCCCTAACAAAAACTTTAGAATTATAAAGGAACAGCACACTAATTTTCAAAATATTTTATGATATGATCAGCTATTATGATTATTATCATTAAACAGTCAACCTAAAAATTCTTAGCCTAAACTATTAGAGAACAACACATGTCTGAAAAATTCAGGCAGCCATCTCCATCGCAGTATACGAAATTGTCATGATGATAAACATGCATGCAAACTATGTCTAGCTAAACATTTCTACCCTTGATCACAGTATTACCTAGAATCAAAAAAGCTGCATTCCACAGCAGCTGACGTGGGTAAATAGTTTTAAAACGTATTGTTTGTATTCGTAAAAATGTTTTGTTTTGACAAGGGCATAAATTCGACGATTTTAATATATTCAGAGCGCTTCCAGAATACAAATTTGCTTAGCACACACCGTCATCAAAGTCGTGTGCCTTTAGCTTATGATAGTCAAATTTGATAAAGCTCTTGATTATGCTACCATTACTGACTTTTCGTGGCCCTACACATATCTGGTAGGCAGACTATCATGCCGATAATACCAGCTCATATATTTAGCATATCAACTCAAGAGTAACAAAAGACATTTGGTGACATAAAATAATTTTTTTAAAAAAAACGACAAAAGTACGGAAAGGTAGCAGCAAGCCATTTCCTTGAAAAAGGAGTGAAGCGGCTATTTTTACCTAAAACAGAAACAAAAAATTGGGAATAGTGGCACATGCGTTTCCTTCCTTGGGCACCGATGTCATCGTGCTTAAATACGTATTCTTGTATTTTCCGGATACCACTAATGCAACGCAACTTAGCTCAAACCAATTTAGTAGTCAAGAGGTTAATACAGTTAAAATACCTAAAGTGACGCACGCAGGACATTCGTGAAGGAGGGAATCATGGCAAATCTAAAATATCTTAGGCACTACTTTGTGAAAGTTTTGGTGACCCCCCCCTCCCCAAAAAAAACCCCAACACGGGGATTAATCACGTCCTACCATCCATGTATTATATTTTACCTTGATTCGTGACCATTGATTTATTAGATCAATGTTCATGACCAAAAAAAAATATGAAAAATTTCAACATAAGATCGCAAATAAAGACGAACAGTTAGAGTGTTTAACATTCGTATGCGTCTTTTTAAAAAACGAAATCAAATATTGTTAAATGAAATTTATCAAGTGACGTTTACTTTTCATGATTGGCATTCCGCTATTTTAAAACCTCATGTCTACATTATGCTTACAGTCACGCTCACCTTTTCCCCAGTGTATTTAGAACTACAAGAAATTGATGCAAATTAAATAGATTTCTGTATTCGATTTGTTTCCAAGAGCAACGGTGAACCGAGATGTAACCTTAAGTGATTCGACCGTTGGTCAAATATTTTGTTACTTTTCAAGCCTAATAACCTTTCATTAATCACTCAGATTGGGAGGGATATGCCGTATCAGATAAAAGTACTCGTGGCCACTTTCATATACCTCCAAAGTTGCTATTTATGTCAATGCAGTTGTCAGTTCTTATTGAATTTTTCGCATATCGAAAAAATTTGTAAGCAGCTGAACAGTCGTTTGGCTATTGCCTTAAGCATTATTGAAGTTTACTTTATTGTTTCACTAAAACCTCTTGTCTAAATCATTAAATCAAGGCCAATTCTTACTGTTACTTATTTGCTAAACAAGAGTCTTACGGCTCGTTTGATACGTGTACAATACATTATCAAATTTCACTTCTAAGAATATAAATGTAAGGACAGTTGCAACAGACATCACTCCAATCAAGTACTAGGTGGCCTCAAGAAGACGTCTACTGCAAGGAAGGTATGTGCCATAAACCTGAGCAATAGCGCTTGTAAGATCTAGAAATCACATAAAATTGAGTGTAAACTACCGTTTAACAATACTTTGAATTTTGTTAGAGCAACTTTCTTGACGTTCAACTTTACTTGTAACCTTTTTACTAATTCATAGCCTAGTGAGTAGTGTCTTGCTCTTAATTTTATATACTCATTATATATAGTAAAAGAGGATAGATTGCTGACTCTCCGTAAATCGTTTGCTCTCTGTTTTATTCTAGCCTTTACTGTTGCACCTAAACTCTTAATGATAGATCTGACAATTATCCTGGCTCATGCTGCCATAGCCTCAGTAGGTTGTTACTCATTATAACATTAAGGAATATTATCGAGAAGAGACAGTTTGATGTCATAAACTACAAAGAATATTGGGGAAACAAAACAAGATTGTGACTTATTTTCCTTCAAATTTTACATATCAACAGAACATTCCATTCGTCGTTCATTCATTAAAATACTACTAAATTTATCTTTATGTTTCGTTTATGCCTACGATTATAATGAATCCCATAGTCACACTTAATTTTCTTAAGAATGACACGCATGTTTTGTTCAGATTTAAGTTCCATTTTCTTGTTTCGTTATGAAACAAACATTAATCATTACAATGTGTTGTTTTCAAGGGTGTAATTTAGAATCTCAAGATTATATTTATATGTTTTTATATATATACATAGATATTTATATATTTATAGCACTATTTAGTGTAGTGGTTAAGTCTTCGTTTTCAGTGTGGGAGATCCTTGGTTCGATCCCCGCAAGCGCCGTATGCACATCATGTTTATTGAGTTCTATACTATACATTTCATGACTGCTTGTGTGTCTGCTCAAAGACTTGTACATATGTATAGTATATAAATATATATATTGGTTCTTTGCGTTAAACGACCTTAATTTTAAAATGGTTAAAAAGTCATTAGATAGACTGGCCATAAGGGGCTTGCTATTTTTCTCTCTGTCGGTCATTACACAACATGCGCCAAATTTTATACATTTCATAATGTACGTCACGCTTGTAGTGATAAATATTACATTTTGTCCCACGTTTTTAGACATATTAGTTTCTGGCAAAATACTTGGGGTTTAGGAACTCACTTTTGATCATACTAAACTGTGCTTTCCAATCAAGTTACAACTTTTCTAAAATAAAAATTTGATGAGAGTGAGTTAGGATCAGGATGTGAGGAAAATATAGCCAAGGTTGTACAGGTCCTGCATGACACATGGCTCATTATGAGTGACGTACTATAAGGGAAGCACGAACCGTGTATAATAGATTTTTAGGGTGTTTTTACCTTGATGTCACTCATGAACACCTTTTGGCAGATAGCGCAAAGAGATTTCACATTCGCTTGACGTTGTTAAGAAACTGTTTGATTAATGGAGATGGCATTTCACATCCAGAGCATTTTATTTTACTTCAAAATCTCTGCATTAAATATCAAGATCTTTATACAAAAATACTACATTTATTGCTAGCTCCATTATGTAGTACCCAATACATTTTTCGTAGATACATATAAAGCTCTAGATGTACTCAACTTGCGTTACAAATTCGTATGTAGATTCAAGTAGTTGTGGAAGTGGTCAGCTTCACTTGGTCTTAAATGCGTGCTGAGTCAATGAAACTAGTACAAACAAGCTGAGACAGAACTGGGGAAGAAATATCATGCATCCCCACTTTAACGTTTAGTAATACCTAAGGAGAAATGAACGTTTGTGTCGCCTCCTCCTTCTCACTCGTTTATTTCTTCTCCTTTTCCTCTTTATTTATCTTCTTCTTGTACTTCTCCTTAACCATCTTTTTCTTCTTCTTCACTTGCTTCTTCTTCTTGTTCTTCTGATTGATAATTGTCATAACCTCCACCTTCACTTTTACCTTCTACTATTCGTCCTTCTCTTTTGTGTCTGCTTATCATCTTCCCCATTCCTCTGTTCTTCTTCTTCTTCTTTTTTATTAATGTAGCAATCTGAGCGTACTAGATTTGACACACATTGATATGTTTATCTATACACTTGTTTTGCATTGCAATTTAAAAGAGTTATAGACAGTCAATGTAGCAAGTGATAGTTAACAAGAAATGGTCAATTATGTTTAGTTCTTCTTCAGTACCTCTTTAGTAGTTGCAATATAAAGGCATAGAAAAATACGCTGTGGCTCTCTTTCGACATTTTGTTTGCAGAGTATGTTAAGAACAGGAGCAAACGAACACATCCAAAAATATCAGTTCATGTAAATCAGTGGAGAGCATCTATACGGGAAAATGATACAATCATTGTGTTTACTATAAAATAAGCCTTTGAGATCTACCGTATTATTACATTAGTGAAGAAATATATCCTTTGAAATTCCATAGCATGATATCTATATCATTTAGAATTGTATCCACCATGCCTCCGGTGAGTAATTTACACATTTCGAATTTCACCCTGAGAAGTATCTCTGCTTATTGAAAAAGTCAAGGTGTGAGACACAATTGATTTTAAGAAAACACAGATAGTGATAGACATCTTGATAATATAGAATGTGTGAGAAAATGTTATATTTCGATAACGTACAAAGATGAAATTGAACTTACAATTTATTTCGTGCCAAAATAACAATCCACCTTGAGAAAATTTAAGTAAGAAAAAGGGCGTGTTCATCCTAAAGGTCTTTGCACATTTGTTACGGTCTCATTGTTCTGCCACTTCTGGAAGTAATCGGGAGCGTTCACCTGCAGAAGAAGGGTATGATCTGTTACATGCATTTTTTCTTTCCTTAATCTCATGTATCAAGGTGATCTGCTTTAACCAACAGTAGAAATTCCTTCTATTCTCCTTTTTATATCTCTCAGCCCTCATATCCGGCTGCTTAATCCGTGCAATGAAAAATGTTTTGCTCAAAAAACATGTCTCATCGTACACAACTGGGTACATAAAAAGTGATTTCCCACCCTTACTATAAAAGCTGTTTCCCTGGCCATTAATGGGTCAAAAGAAGCCGTGGTATATAATACGTTCTAACCTGAATTCCATTGCTCCTCTAGGCTTTAGAGGGTCTGCATACATTAACTTCTTCCAGGTCCTAACGAGACCAGAAAGTAAGATAATAAGCATGAAAATGGGATAATGGGAAGTAAAGTCATCCTTGCATGCAGCTTACGCAGGTTTCCTCTTTCACAATTTTTCTAAAATTGTATTTTCCCTAATCAAGGCCAAAGCCCTTTCTAGGAACGGGTTACTTTTCTTTTTCGGATGACTATCAATTCATGCTTACTTTTCTTATGGTTACTTTTCATGCTATTTTATGGTTGCTTTTCTTGCTATTCATGCATGTAGTCCCCTCTCTATCCTATCTCTCGAAACATAGCTTCTCACTTCACGAGAGCAGATGACAGAGCACAGTACCTCCGGGATCGTGGCAGGCGATCTCAGGGTCTGTTCGAACTCACGACCCTCGGAGTGTTCATCCAATTGTGTAAATTTCAGATATTTTAGCAATGTAACTTGTTGTAATAGGTAATGTACATATTTTTTACACGGAAGGGGGATTTAAAGTTGTCCTTGTATAATACTACTTCGTAAGGTATAGCTTTTATAGGAACATGGAATATGAGTTGCAAACGTTGTCTTCTCCTGGTATTGGTATCAACATGTTAACGTCTCTAGTTTAAAATAACCTTAAAGTTTCATAATGGAGAGATTGCAAGAAATAGCATACCTAATCTCTCTCGTGTCTGAATTGTCGCATGCTATATAGGTTTTGGTAAA
>JAAAKL020009969.1:0-14711 GCA_010016065.2 Carybdea cf. marsupialis auct. non (Linnaeus, 1758)
GTTGATAATGAAACTGCATTACCATTAGTATTTTGTCATTGTTTATTTCTATGAAAATAAGATTCCATGTATTACTACTAATACTGCTACTGCTACTACTACTACTACTACTACTACTACTACTACTACTACTACTACTACTACTACTACTACTACTACCGCTGCTGCTGCTGCTACTACTACTACTTCTACTATGATGATGACGACCATTACCACTGATACTATAACTAGTACTACTATTACCACTACATGTGGGATCCCAAGGTGCCAGATATGCAGTTTCTAAGTGAAAAGAGTCAACTTTAGGTGTGGAGACTCAAATGGAGGAAACATGATGAATCAGGGCTAGATTTGACACTCATGCAGCACATTTTTCTTATAGAATGAATCTGTATAAGAGCAAAAATTGCTTGCCACTGCTAGATATATCTCTATGGAGTTCAACACCAAACATAGTGTGAGGTGAAGTTTGATTGCCAGGTAAATCGAATTGATATCCATGCCCTAGTGTTATACTTTTTGCTCCTGTTAGGAATGATGTCAGTTTTTAATATTGATGTTCCCTTAAGTACCTGACATCTTTTCATTTCTGAATATGAGAATACATGTTTGTGTAAGAATTAATAGTGTATGGAATTTAAATCTTCAAACCATTTCTTTTTTTGGCAGGGGAATGACCTTATCAATCAAATGAAATTTATAAAACTTGGTCAAACATTGAAGGTACTTATTTCAACAGTGCAGTTGTTGAATTTGTTATCTTTATTTGTGTTATGTTGTGTATAAATTCAACTGGTGCTGATTGTTATTCATGTTTATGCAGGCGGCACAAAATGTATCTTTGATCTTATTCATAATTTTGAGCTGATCAATCCATGAAGACAGTAGATTTTTACTGTATGTAAAATTTGGGTTTAGCAATTTTCAAAAGCTTAGTAACTTACCCATGATATTGAATGAGGTCCATTACAATACTTTTCAGTTATCCCAGCACACAGAACATGTTTTGGTACATAATTCCTATTATCAAAGGCTTTCACATCCTCATACTTTGATTCATAAATAATCTCCTTAGTTTTACAGGTCGTTTCATGCAATTTTCTTTTGTTGTATGGACCTTTTGTTCTTGGTTTCATTATTTTTAAATGGCCCAAGGAACAAAAAACACATTCTTTGGTTCCTGCATGTTTGAACTGAATTTGCAGTCCTGAAACTGAAAATAAATGATTTTGGTAAAACTCATATACACAATGCAAAAGATTGTGGCATCAAGTGGTCGACAGAATGATTGAAAATGGTATGAGTCAGTCAAAAGAAACAAAGCAAGACTTCCTTGTTGAGTCTAAAATCTGAAAGTTCACTGTTATCTTTTGTGTACTTGGTATTTAACTGTAAATATCTGGATGTGTATAGAGAGTTGAATGAAGACAGGTCAGGTGTGTTTCTTTTATTTGTAAACACATTTGAATCTTGGTTGTCATATGTTGTCATTTCCTGCATGTAGATCAGACACTAAATATTTCTTGAGTGGATTCTAATTAGTTTTGTTGCATCTCACCAGGAAACCTTGTACTAGTTTACAAACAATGCCATGAGATAGAATTCCCTTAAAATAGACAAAATACCTTTTGAACATGGATGTCATTAAGTCTGATCCATTTAAACATTGGATACATTAGTCGTACATTACCTTCTGTTCATTGACCTGTTAATGTGATGCAGTTTTCGGCAAAAAGCTTCTTGATCAAAATAATTTGCCTTTTCAATTTTCTCTTTAAGTTTTGCAGTACCACAAATATGTTGTATTATCAATATTATTGAATTTCATGTAAATTTCTAGATGAAATTTGAGTTTCTTTATGTTGAAAAGATTTCAATGAGTCATCTTCATGGACTTTACTGATTTCCAGTTGCTTTGATTTTGGCACTTGTCAGATTTATGCAAGCCCAGTCATTGATATTTTAAGAGAGTCCACCAAAAGTGGTATATTCCAATGAATGAAATTTTCCTTTGATGAGGTTCCCACTGTCATTTCTCCATGGTCCATTTCCTGCACACATTACCATAAAATGGAAACATAGTTAAGATTTTACTGATATCACTTCTTTTCATTTATAGGAAAAGTACGGGCAAGATTTGTGGAGATTTGTTGATACGTTGAAGACAATGCTTGAAACAGAGAAAAGCCTTATTGACTCATTAACAAGGGTTAGCATATATTTTGTCTATTTTTGTGAGCATAATGATATTAATGAATTTGGTTATAGCTCTCTTGATGTGAATCCCCCTGTCACTGGGAAAGAACTCTTATTGACATGAAGTCCAGCTATTGATGGTTCATTAAATGACTGCAAAAGTGTGTCATACTCCTGACATTGATTACTGCCCTTAACTAGTAACTAATGAAACAACTAATATAACCTTAACTTAAGTTGTTAACTGAAGTTTTTATTAGTAAATTGTACGTTGATCCATTACACTGGAACTCGAATTCCTTGTTCAATTATATACTGAACCAGTAGAGTATCAGTTTGATCAGAGAAAAATAAGCCCTTAATATGCCTAGTGACAACATTGTCTTATTTACATTGTCTTTAATAACAGGCAGAAAAGGCAAGAGTTGAATTTTTAGAAACAGTTAGTTTTAGCCAAGTCACAACTATTGTGTTCCAAGAAAAGTGCTTTAACTGTCAAGTAGTGTAAGGATAATGTTTTTGCTTTGTTCAGCCCCAGTGAAAAGAATAATACAATAAGTACATTTTTTCTGGCCACAGAGATTGCAAATAATGGAATCTGAATAGCAGAAAGTGATCCACTTTCTGATTTGAAACTATGAAGTTAAACAACCTTTACGAAACTGTAAAAGTACTCTAAACGATAACTTTTTCTTGAAAATTTCATAGAAAGTTCACCTATGATGTGGTTGTTGTAAGAACTTTTTTTACAAGTTTTAGTGTTATCTCTGTACGTAACCTGCTCCTTGACATATAGATAACACTACTTGTTCATGGCAAATAATAGAATCTGAGTTCATAATCATATATCATCAGAGATTTATATGGTAAAGTCATCAGTGTGGTTGGCATGAATGATGATTTAGCTTGATCATTAGAAGCTTTGTAGACTTAATCACTACCTGAATTAGCTAATGGCCTTTATCAGGAAAGTCATTGTAAAATTCAACATCAGATCAATAATAAACATAGCAAGTTATTGTAATGACCAAAAATCTACTAATCAGGGATCCAAAATTTTAGACAAGCACCATTTAATGTAAGTCAGCCCCTCCAAAGACACAGGTATTGCCTTTTTTGTTTTATACTATGAGCTTTTCATACATATGCCACAAAATGTACTGAGTATTGACAAGTTAATAATAGGTAATAATGTCAGCCCCTTGAACGGATATGACAGGAATTCTATGGCTCTTCAGCGATCGGAACTTTGCTATGGATACTATTGTATCAAACATCCTTTTGGTTTTCTTTCAACTATTCATGTTAGTTTCAAATGAATTAAGTTTTCCTTCAGTCTGGCTAGTGAACCCTAAGCAGTAAGACATCCATTTGTGAGATAGATTTCTAGTTAGTTTTCTCTTCAATAAATATGTTATATACTGCACTGGATACTCAATGGATAAATAACCTTATGGCGTAGTTTTTTTATATTCGTCTTTGTTTGCTGTTTACCTTGGGATTTGGTGAGTTTGTTCCATTTATAATTATTCATTTTGCATGTTGATAAGTGGCCATGCTACTTCTACATTCAGAATGATATCATGTTAATGGCCGGGATTGACAATAATTGACCTAAGAACTGAAGAGATCTGATGTTCTAATTTGCCCTAGTAGTTCTAGATGTATTACAAGATGGTTCTAACAGAACTTTCACTATGATCAGTCATTTGACCCAAGGTGTTGCTGTAGGCTATTGTTACAAAGATTGCCTTTGTTTGATGATCATCATAAGCAAAATTAGTTCTGGAGGTGGTATGCTTAGTAAGCATTGAAGAGTGAAATAGGTAGATAATGATGGCAAAATTTATCTTGCAGAAATGATCTCCATCCCAGTGTTGTATGAAAGGTACAAGGGTTTTTCAAGTTTTGACTTGTTCTGTGTCTGACAATGTTGTGTGAATAAATGGTACTGTTTAACAGGTATTAGAGGGGTTGGGGTGGGAAATCTGGATAAATGCATGGCATATGGATAAGAACAGCCATCTTGCCTTTAGGGATATTTGTGGGATTTGCAGGTAATAAGATAACCCAAAAATTACCAATCCTTTGCACAAGGATGTTTAATTTTTTGATATGCGGATATTGCAGCATTATTCTGTTCATATTACTACGGAAATTTGACAGATCTGTGGGGATCTGCAGCCAGTATGTCAATGGCACCATGGCCCTTGATGATGTCATATTTATTACCACCCAGAAGCAACACCTTTCGTCAATGCTGGATAATGCAGTGATTATAACCTCCTGTGTAAGGCACAGGCAGCCACACCTTTTTTCCAGGAAACATGTAAAATATTCCATTGTTTGCATGTGGATTTAGGTGGGTTTGCAGGTAGTTTGAGACAGGGTTGATGCAGTTTTAATAATATGCACTATCATAAATCGTGATAGTAATACAGCCAATACTAAGAGGTTTTCTAGGTATCATGCAGATATTGACTTCTGTGTCTCTCAACTAATAGTGGTAAATTTTTATCCAGTAGCAATATGCTTTACTTTTCTAAAAGGGAATTATTCCCAAGAAATATCTCATTGGGCCTTTACCATAGGGATAAAGGGGTCCACCGGGGATGTTAATCATAGGGTTCCTTCATAGGAATAATCTCTTAAGGGATCTTTACTGCATACAATTTTATATATGCTTCATAGGGACACATTGCATGTACTTTTTCTTGGAGTGTTCATTTAAAGTTATGCATCCAGTTGCTACCATTCTTAAATCTTCATTTTGTTTCCTTTGATAGCCTCCTATAGAGGTGGATTCACCAAAAAGTCCATCAGTTGATGATATCTATGTTTGCATAGATCAGTTGAAGACTTTAATAAAGGTATGGAATTCACTTCGTTACACATTGAATGATATGCGCTGATATTTTAGTTACACAAGTGGTATTTCTTGATATGAAATATTTGAGGATAAACTACCAGGTCAGAACATTTTCAGATGTGAACATCGTAATTAACATGCATTTGATATTGAGTGTTGCAAACACAGAAAGACACACACATACACACACATACATACACACACACATATACATACACACACACATATACATACACACACATACATTTCTTTACAGCTTTAACAAGAACAAAAATGTCATATGTCAATGTCACAAGATCACTTCAGATCTTTCTGCTTTAACATTGCTGCACAGAGTGGTGTAGTAGTTTAAAAAGTCACGGAATTCTCTGTTTGTAAAGCATTCTTGATATAGCTTGGTAACAATCTGTTAACCATTCCACTTTGCAGGCGTTAGATCTTAGATTAAAAGAATACAAACAGAACCAAGAAAAGTTTGTGATTGAGTACCAGCAGTTTAGTATGATTGAAGGTAAGCCTATTGTATTCCTTCACTACATTTAGTCATCTTTTATATAGAGATAATAGGGAATTTAATGTGAGAGCAATGGTCATGAAAAAGGGAGGTAATTATAGTAATGGGTTCTCATCTTGCCATATGCAAATGTTGTTGTTAATGTAGTGATTGACGTTTTTCATGCTATGCTTTAGGTGCACCAGTGTCGCCGCTTGGTCAGGGGTTTGTCAGAAATTTGAAAAATATAGTCAACCCTCAAATCCTATTCCCCTAAGGAGTCAGATAAATTGGAAGACGTTAAGAGCTAACTGTGTTCTCAAACTTTTGGCAAACCACTAACTAAGTTGGGTGATAGTTTAGGAACCGAGGGATTTATTCAAGCTAGAGTTGAATTATCGTGATATCAAGGGTTGATTGTAGTTTAAAATTGTTAGAACAATTGTCTAACTTGGTAATCTTATCTTATGCTTCTCATATTCTTTACCTAGAATATAAAATTCTGAGCTTTCTAGTTACATAAACTTTGTGGCTCCTTATTGCATATTATTTTATCTGACCAATTTCATGTAGTTATTTCTGTCGCTCCTCTTCAACCAATTCAAGCATCAATGACGTAAACTTGTTTGTATTGCATTTTAAATCATGTTTTTTCCTGTGTTCTTTTGACAGTTGAGATTTCACAGATTCAAAACAATACTAAATTGAAAGAAGAGGAAAAGAAAGAAATGGTAGGCGTCTTATTAATTGTTTCTCTTTTTATTTAATAACAAAGCTTCCATAAGGTAATGTGTTACCACTAATTTCAGTGTTACCAGCATCTGCAGTTACTCATGTGCTTAAATCTTTCATAGCTCATACGAACTCCACAACACATTACTGTAAGTAGAAAATGTATTGGGTTTTAATTTGCGAAGTTATTCTTCTTAAACATCAAATTTATAATCTGTATAGGTATAGATTTTCTGGATTGTTAAGACCTCACCATATCCCCTCACATTTTTAAAAATTTATTTTTAAGCCTCCATGTATTTTAAGAATAAAGAATATATATACATATATTCTTTAGCATATTAATAAAGAGAAATTGCTAGTTATGTGGCAACCGTGGATGTAGTAATTTATCTCGTATTTACAATTTCAGTACTCACTTAAACAACTTACGGTATACAGAAAAGGGCATAGTACATATCTCTTACCAAGTTAAGAGATCCAAGAAAAATAATCATTATCATCATAACCACCACCATCATCATCACCATCATCACAATCATCGCCATCGTAATTGTCATCGTCGTATTCATCACTCTCATCCTCATCGCCATTTATGGAACTGAAATGCTGACGCAAGGGTGACAGGAAAGTAATGAGTTATAAACCAGTTACGAATAAAGGCATAAGATCATTACTTATCATATCAAATAGATTTACTGTTTTGAAACTTTACTCATGGCCTTCTTGAGCAGAAGGATTAGTTAATTTTGCCTTGCCCCAAGTTTGGGAGTGCAAAGGAGATCCCTCTGATGCCAGTTGAGAAAACAGTTATCTGTTTGGCAGTCTGTATATTATTCATGTATCCACTGTTTGTAGAGAGTTATCAATTATCAATTTTCCCTCTTACAGTTGAAAATGAAACAGAAGCAGAAATCTGAAATTGAAAATGTACTGAAACAAGCGGCAGATTCGTTGCTGAAAGACAGAGAAGTATGTAACAGCTATGAAGCTATTGTGATTACCTTCTTGTCGCCAGTTTTCATCGTCATCGCTCGTCAGCCATGATTTTCTTTGTGTATATTTTTATGCTTGAAGTTATCCCAAATAATCAATGCTTTTGCCTCCTAGTTCATTTTTAACAACCTGCAAATCTTATGCGAGCATTCGAACAATGTCAGTACGAAAGCAAACGAAGAGTTAATTGCATGGAGAATTATGCAACAGAAATCGCTCAGTGGTGGACCGAAACCTGAAGATTTGTCAGTCTTGCAGGACTGGTAAGATTTGAAGTAATGGTTACCGGAATATATTCTGCTACTGTTTCTGTACCACGAATAGAAAGTAACTAGGAGAAATGTACCTTGAAAGAAGAGTAGCCATTACACAAGATCGGGAATTGCTCAGATCAGATCAGATCAGATCTTTTGTTATTGTTCGCCATTTCGCTGTCTTGAGTGTCAAAGGGACTTACTGATTTACGAGAAGTAGTATCCTGTAGCTTGCGACACAAAGCCTTACTAATTATCGAAATAAGTAAGCCCCCTTTATCAAATTTATGACCCTTGCTTTTTATCAATTATTGTCTTTGCTCTTTTGTCCGTTTTGGTATTTTTTTCCATTGTTGATTTTTGTGTCAATCGGCAGTTTGAAAATTTATGATTATGCCATTACTGATTCTGGCATCTTTACTCATTGATAACTTTGTTATTTTCCTCATCCGTCAAATTTTCGCCTTTCCCGTCTTACTCTCAGGTTCGAGTCATTGGCAGATATCTTCTGGAATTTGTACCAAATGATTTCTTCAGTAAGTCATCATCTGCATAATCGATCAGTAGACGCATAACTCTCAGATAACACTGTCACACGCTCATATAACATGGTAGTAGTGAACGATTTTTGAAATGACGATTTCAATCATGCATGACGTCCTAAATCTCCCTATTACTTTACTGACCCGTCAGCTGTTAGTCGGCTGCTATTCACGTATTAATAAGCGACCGTTAATCGTTTACTGTATGTATTGTTGTTAACTGATCCATAAATTTAGCGTTAATTTCAGGAAGTTCGTGTTAATAACACTTGAATCTAAACTGGGGTACGAGATGCTATGAAAATAGAGAGAAGTACCTCGGCATATGAACTGCATAGTATTGCGTAATCTTTTCCATGTTGCCGACCGTTAATTGTACAGGACGTAACTCATGTTCCACAAGTTCAACATTTTATGGGTATCGTGTTGTTTTTTTATCAGCTTGAGTGTCTTTAAATTCCTCCACTCACACCACCAAAATACGATAATTTAATTCGTTTCCTCCAAGGAGATTTAAAATTTGTAAGTTTTGTTGCGCACTACCAGGGAGTTGAATAGAACTAAGAACTCGTTCCTGTCTATGTAACATTGTCATGGCACATTTGCTTATCCGTTTCTCGTAGTACAAGCTGCTCTTTGAACACCTACCTATCATAAGGAAAGGAAATGAAAAAGAATTGATCGAGAAGTTGTTAGAGACGGCTGTACGATGCCTGACAGATATTATTAGGAGGTAAGCGATTGAGAACACCGTTCCTTTAATTTGTTGATTGTCATTGCATAGTCTTGTACTTCTTATGGGTTAGGGCTCATACGTCCATTGGAAAACCTGGAAAAGGCTTTCCTCTCTGAAGAGGAACTTGGGAACTGGGGAAATACGTCCACGATGTTCTTTCTTTTAGAAATTGAATTTTGGCGGTTTAATCATTCAGAGTCGTTTTGGTGCCTTTGTCATTTAATTGCGTTTTTTTTAACGCCCCAGCCCATCGACTTCACAACACAACATCCAACTTTTACGCATTCATTTAATGACGCACAAGAAATAAAATCGTCTTGGTCCTCGTAATATTATGTTTATCTGATTAGGAAAATCAAGGAGCTGCGACAAAAATGGAGAATTGTATCTTTCCACGGTGTGCGACAAGAGAAATACGCTTGGCATAGTTTACTCTCTTGCGGATCCCTGGCAGTCAGTTTGAGCTCTATATGGCGTATCAAAGCCACTAATCCGTCCGGATTCATGCAGCATTATGGTGGATTCTGAGATAAATGTGAAGAAATCTGAACATCCACTTGCTACTACTCCTGACTCATTTTCTAGACACGCTGCCAATAATCAATTGCAAACAAAACCTTAGCTGGTCATCACTGTAAAATTGTCAGAAACCCTCGTACTTCTTTGGAAAGAGAGTTTTAACCCTCTCTGTTAGATCTTCGTTTTCAGTCCAATTTGGCCTTGCCTAGGATGTTCCTTTCGTGTTGACAGACGGTGTGTATTTGCGAAGGTATTAAAATTACGTTTATTTATAAAACTTTCTGATAACGGCTTAAACTTATGTTTTGAAGTATGGCTCATTTCGTTGATTCACTATAAGCAATTAAAAGCAGACAATTATCGCTGACTAGCGCAGTGCTTCAATACGTCTAATTACCCCCGTAAGAAGCAAGCGTTTTGACACCCCTGCCCCCCGTATGGACTTCTTTATCGCTGTGCTTCTGAAGGAAACCGTGTTGTTTTAGTTGGACCACTACTCCACCTTCTACATAGGAGAATGTGTTTATATCCTTCCGTTTCAGATCTTTTATTGTGGACAAGCAACCTCCGCAAGTTCTCAAAACTCAAACCAAGTTCCAAGCTTCAGTCAGGTAATGAAGACTTTTTAAACTTTTTTTTAGAATTTGTAGTGGCGTTATTAGTAAACTTGAAGACGAGAAAGAGAAGGAAGGTCGAAGACCTTCTCCCATGAAGTAATTTGCCAACAAAGTTATTACTTGTAGCGAATTGGCCATTTACGAAAACTTAATTTTGAGTCATGAACCTCTTTATCATTGTCTGCAACTGATGCAATTTGCTCAAATAATGTTTTGTTGGTTTTTATGTCGCTATATTATTTAAGTTTGTTTTTATAAAGACGTGTTCACTTCTTAGTTGTACCAGCATAGTTTTACAGTAATAATTGCAAGAACATTATGTCAATCGGATTGCATGTCAAACCAGATACCCAAACCCAATTGTCTGCACTTTGCTTTAAACATGTCTCACGCATTCGACGGTAGATAGCTGTACAACTCCCCGAACGCTTTGTGTAACACAGGTTAATATTTGAGTCATTACTTTAATATTAGGGTTTATCAAGATAATATCAAAATGTTAATCGTGTGCCGTCTATACATTAGTTACATCTGTTTGTGCAGCGAAATCTGAACGTTATCTTAACGTAAAGGCGAAGTGCAGCGCAACGGCAATGTCCTGCAAGCTAGGGCGACGCAACACGATTTTCTCAACGACTGCCTACATCTGCCACCTTACGCTAATGACAGGTTTTGTGCCCACCAAGTTCCTTCAATAGGCCACTGGTGGCTGACGCTACCCACGTTACCGATCATTGCCCGGAACCCATAGCCATTGCTTGATTGAAAAATAAAGTTTAAGCTGCGATTAGTCATGCGGTGGCATTGAGGTTGTATCTCTTGATTTCCTTACACAGGCTACTGGTAGGAGGGAAACTCAACTTGCAGTTGAATTGCCCAAGTGTTAAAGCAACAATAGTAAGGTAGGTAATGTGATGAGTCCCTATTAATCTTACTAATGGAAGGGTATATATTAATGGCAATCTGTAGTTGGCATGACAAATAGTCGGGAGCCCCTTTGAAAGGGGATGAGACTCTGAAACGACGGTCCTCTGAAAACATTGACGATAAATATAAAACTACAAAATATTTAGAGCATGGTTGCTATGTCATCACACTAAGGAAAGAATCGATATCATGACTCCGTATTGATGTTTTTGGACTCTATCGTCGTTATTAAGCACCTTGTCCACTACAGTTTTCATCAACGTTATCAACATATTTAACATTGGAAACGACCTGACAAAATGCAACGAGATAATAACGAGAGAGATGTGGACATCCATACCAACTCATGTTTTAGCTGCACCGCGGGTACTAGACTTGCTGAAGTAGTCTAAGGAAAATTCTATTTGTTATTTTAAAGAGTTATTTGATAGTTCTGTGTGCGCCTTCGTGTATTGAATTCTTCCAATGTCGACTATGTAACATAAAAATGATTACAAGGTGTCAACGGCAAAAAGTTGTTAAGGTAATGGTAGCATTAAAGTAGTTATTTTGGAAATGTAGGGAGGGGTATTACCGATACTTGTGGACAACTCATCCTATTTCTTCAGCATTTCATAAGGATTGAGGTGCGTGTGGATATTACCTAAGTTTTTGTGAGGGAAGGGCTTATTCTGCAAGGGTACTCATAGTGAGATTTTGTAGGAGTAGCAATAGTAGCTTTGTAGGATTTAACATTATCGTACGCGTATTATAGTGTTGTACTGTAAGTTGTATCTAATGTAACAGGCCTTAGATGGAGTGTAATCACCAGATCGGCATTCGAGCGCACGAACGTCGAGTCAAAAGTCCAACGTACTCATCATTTCGCTAAGGCTCCCTCCAAGCAGGGTCTTCCCGTGAAGAGATGTCAAGCTTTGAAATTCGAAATTGCCGATAGCGCATCGATTTCTGTTCATACTGCAATGATGTTTGACTGTGATTATCCACCGAAAAGGATTTCATTGTAACAAAACAATTTCATAACTACATCTACTTAGTTATGAAAGGCTAAGGCTAATCCTTAAGGAAAAGTAAACAGACACGTTCTGGCTCAGCAATAGTTGGCAGCAATCTCGTTCTTTAACGCTTCTCCACTTTGAAGTACAAAAGGATAGCATATGACAAGATAATTTTGCTCGCCTTATGTGAATAAATGATCTGGTTATGTGGGGGGAAACTAGGACTTTCAAATCGTGCTCTATTTAAGTGCTTTCATGATCATGAAATCAATTTTCAACTTAAGACAATGTTGGAAAAATTTGACTCTGAACTGGGTATGCTTAAACCTAGTCAAGCTCTAACAATTACGCTGTTAACAAAAGCGCTTATAAGTCGATCAGTATCACTGATCTATGAAAAATACTGGATCGAGCATCTTCCGTCGTGGTCAGTCGTTGGGCTCCATTTCAGTTTCCATGAAACAAAGCTTATAAACAATGTTGCGTAACATGTTGGACCTTCCTGCGCTATTTTAACTAATGGGGGCAAGTACTCATGACTACACTTTTTCTCTGTCGGAAACGATGGGAAGCTCGATCCAGTCTTTTTTAGAGATCAGTAATCAGTACACGGATGGCGTAATAGAAATTTTATTTATATAGAGCCTTTATTATGGTGCGACTCTGATGTTATCGCTTAGAGTCATAAGTAGCCGAAATCCATCAATGGAAATTTTAAGGGATATTAATGAAATATAAATTGAGTGATGCTGATAGATATGTATGCATGACCAATGTTTATACGCTTTTTTTGTCGCAGTGAAAAGCAAGCGAAAGATATTGTCGTTGGGCAAGCAATAGAGTAAGTCATTTCCATCTCATCTTATTCCATTTGATTATTGATACATGCAATGTATTGAATGGTCGGAATCCTTGTTGTTAAGTGTTTTAGAAGAAGTGGGTATAAAGAAACAAGAAGAGGAATAGTACAATTAAAACCATTTTAGAAGAGACGGTCGAAAAAGGTGACTTCTTTGGAAGCCGTTCATGTCATTGTCGTTAAGATCTGAAGCAGGAATATTACATCACTTATAAAATCAGGTGTGTAAGTTGTTACACAGTTTATTAAGATCTGAAACCAGTGACAAACTTGAGAAAACATGTTGTTAAGTTAAGTTAGATGTTTCTTGCACTAAGTATAATGGAAAAGGTTCGTCTTGAGCCAATTTTTGACACCATGTTCCTTAATTTTATTTATTGAACTTACGTATGTATTTATTTTGATAGGGATGTTGGCAACTGTGGCGATCTACTCAACTGCGAATGTGTGAGTATTCCCTTTATATCGTATATCTGCATTAAACACCATACGCATCAGGGGCACTTTGATAGGGATTTGATATTGAAGAATCGACACATTTGTCTGTTCCCTTGTAACTTGACAACGCTATTCAAATGACTGGTTTGCTATTGGTTGGTGCCTGCCCCGATGTACTTGAATACTAGCTTTTCAGTTTAACATCAGGCTCGATCAGATTTTCATTTACGCACTCTAGGTACGTACATAAAGGTATTGGAACCAGAGCTTGCCGATCAGAAGGTTTCATTGTCGATGCACGTTTACTTTAGACCTTCGCGTCCGTATATATTACCTAATCAGTGGTTTCCGATCATAAATTGTATCTTTATTTCGTTTTTTAAATTATGTGAAGCTGTAGTAAACATCATCCGCAAGAAACTGTTCTACCCACTAAAATGTCTTGTCTGTACATAATTATTCTCAGGTTTTGTATCACAAAAAACCCATTTATGTATCTGGATGTGCTTACCAGGATCCTAGCATATATCTGCATGAATGTAGCATTTTAAGCTTTTGCGGGAATCTGTTGTTTTAACGGAGATTAAAAGCGTTTCGGACTGGGTTGGGCTTTGCTTGGTGGAATAGGGTTGTCATGTATTTACAGTGGATTAAAAATGGCTATGGTAAATCCGAAGGTGATCAGAATTTTGTGGAATTTCGTGTAAGTCAACAAGCGGTTAGCTACGGTTAACGTTGTTTTGGGTATGTATCTCCGAAGTGCATTAATGCGTGCCTTCCCATCTTTTAATACGAAACATGGATAGAGAACTTGAGTGTGACGTTATAATTTTATGAACGTAACAACGACTTTTGGGTTGAGATTGTAAACTATCGATTAGTCAAAGAAGGTATACTACAGTCAATAATCATAAAGAGGAGGATATAAATTGACGCTTTCACATCCTGATCACATTTACAACAATTTCACCGTAAATTATGTAGCGTTAGGGATATTGTGGGAGGAGAAAGTTATAATTTTGGTGATAAATAGCAACTTAAATCATCATAAGGGAGGCTTTTAAACAGATGCACTCACAGTTAAAACTGGCCCAGGGGCATGGAGCGAGGGTTGTAGGCGAGCCCCTGTACCCCAAGTGATTATATCAGCGATGAATGGCAATCCAGCCAAGCCGTAAGCCCAAGGAATGTTGTAAAGATGACGTTTACGAACAGAGATTAATTAACTGCATTCTAGTTCACTAGCAATTTACTTTGATGATTTAAATTTGCACAAGCTAAGAAATTCAGTTAATATTTTCATTTTTGATTCATAATCTTTGTTGCAAGTGAACAAGTAGCGAGTATTTGTAGCAAACGGATGTAGAAAGATCGTCATAGGATGAAACGGTAATCGTCAAAGATTGTATAAAATTAAATCTTTTGAAAAGACAACTCATTATTGATGGCTGAAAAGCTTTTTTTCGATGACTCTCGTCAGAACCATAACGTCATAATTATACACAAAAACAGAGGATCGAAAGGTTATTTACAAA